>PVKU01011882.1:0-39853 GCA_004027475.1 Anoura caudifer
AATCAACCCTCTTAATGGAACTGAGACATTCCAGGAAGGAGCCATGGTAACAAATCACAACATAGATTTAAAGCATTATGATAAAAACTGAACTTTTTAAAATGTTTACCTTAACCTCAAAAAGCCCCTTTGTGTATTGTATATTAGTTACAATCTATACCTACTTTTAATTTTCCTTTATCTTTGGAAGGGAGGTCATTACAAGGAAGAGGAGGGTATTTTTCCCCATTATTTCTCCTACCCCATCCCCCCATTGTAACTCTCCTCAGTAGGTCATGTAAATCCCAGTTCCTGAAGTTCAGCTACGTGCCTGGAGGTCTGGTGGTTTTGTTCATTTTTGGGCACTTGAAATGCAGCTTAAATCAGCTGTATCCCTTCTGAAGCCTATCTTACGGGAGAGAAAGATATGAGAGCAGGTTTCTGACTCTCCATTGCTCACGTCTACATTACAGGATTGGAGTGAGCAATTCAACTGCCGTGAGGTCTTTTCTTACACTTTGCTTATTAACATGCTGTACACAGAAACTTTACATAATTTAGTTAACAATGGTGTTTTTACAATTATTTTATTGCTCAACTACAGTTGCCTGCATTTTCCCCCACCATCCCCACCCCCATCCCCAGCCAAACCCACCTCCCCCCTTGCTTCCACCCTCCCCCTGGGTTTTTTGAATGCCAACTGCTTGTCTTTTCCGCTTTTTTTCTAAACTGGCGGAAGTTCTAAATACCGGTTTAAAATCAAAAAAGAAAACAGAAGAACAGCTGCCCCAGGCTGATGATCAGAAGTAGACCAGGAAAAAGCGTGAAGGTGACTCTCCGAGGTGATACTGAAGCTTGGGGGGTTGGGTTACAGTATTTGGCAAAACTCATCAGGCAACATATTTCAGGTACAAATATACACATTACCATGTGTAAATCTGACCTTAAAAGATAAAGGACCAGAGACAAATATGAAATTCTAGGTGTGAGCACTGAAGTGTTTAAGGGTGACATGTTCTCACACTGTGGTTATATAAAGAGAATGAAACACTATACATAGTGGGGGGAACTGTGGGAAGAAAATGCGCCGCGACAAGACAATGACAAACTTGGTTTGCCTCTTTCTGTGCGTTGATCCAGACACTATTCCGAACATATTACATATAGTAACCCTTTGGCTCCTCTCAGCGATCCTGTATGGCAGGTACAATGCCTGTTCCAATATCACAACTGTGCAAACTGAAGGTGCTGAGACAGTAAGCATCCTGCCCTGACTCAAAGGCAGCCGCAGTATTTTTTTTTAAGATTTTATTTATTTTATCTTTAGAGGGGAAGGGAAGGAGAGAGGGAGAGAGAAATATCAATGTGTGATTGCCTCTCTGCATCCACAGCTGGGAACTGGCCTGCAACCCAGGCATGTGCTCGGACTGGGAATCGAACCTCGATCCTTTTGTTCGCAGACCCGCACTCAATCCACTGAGCTACATCAGCCAGGGGAGCAGCAATATTTAAACGCAACCAGCTGCAGCCTCCTGACTATGCGAGCCTGTGTGTAAGCCTAGCATCTATCACCTCCCTCCCTCTCCTCCCCCTCCCCCCCTCCTCCTCCTTTACCTCCCCTCCCTTCCTTCGCCTCCTCCTCCCTCTCCTTTCTCTCAATATATATTTGGCAGCAATGTGGTTTCAATTATTGTACAGTGAGTCACTACGTGTGACTTAGTCAGAGATCATGTTTCATTTTAAGTGGAAAGAAAGTATACTTCAAAGAAATATATGTTCGTTTAAAATGTTAACAAATAAAAAAGTCAATATACGTGTACCTATGAATATATGTGTATGGTACAAACATCAACAAAAGAAGCCTGGAAAGGGACTTGGCAGTACAATTTGTAAGAAAACAGAGTGCAGTTTAAATGCAGTTCATCAAAAAGGATGCTATTAATTACAGAGCAAAACAATAGTTCTTAAAGAGAATTACACCTACAACTTTTTCCTAGATTTTCTCCATAAGGTTAATGGTCTTACAGTCTTAGTATGTGGGTTGATAGGCTATCCCCCCCCCCCAAAAAAAATGCTCATTAAGAAACAAATGCTCTGTTGATTTCCAAAAATAGGAACATAGCTGTTCCTGGCACCCAAATATGCTAACTTTCCGTGAAGAGCAAGCATTGCCCACTGAGCACCGCTGATTGCCCGTGCGCTGTGCAAGGTGCTCTAAGGCTGATTCTTTTCATAATCCAGGGTGTAATTTATCGTTAGTCCATTTTTCAGATGAAGAAATTAAGACTCGGAATGATTAAGTAACATCAAAAGTCACAAAGTACATTAATTTCTGCATGTTTCAAATATATTCCAACATCGGAAAGATACACGTACATACAAACACACAAAAACACATACATATACAGGAGTGTGCATGCAGTACATTATATGTATATTTATGTACTATGTGTGTGTATGCATATATAGTATATGTCTAAAATAAAAATGTAGACATATGTGTATATACATAGAAGACAGTTTTTTTTAAGATTTTATTTATTTATTTTTAGAGAGCAGGGAAGGAAGGAGAAAGAGAGGGAGAGAAACATCAATGTGTGGTTGTCTCTCAGATGCTCCCTGTTGGGGACTTGGCCAAACATGTTCGTGAATTCCCTGCGAAGGATGGACACAGCAGAAATCAACCATTCTAAATTATTTAAATGTTTCCAAGAGTTATAATTGGGTGAATAAGGTCGTATTGTCACCTGGCTACTTCTTACTTAGCCTACGTATTGAGTGTGCGAGTGCTCTGCCTACCAGGGGGATTCCCCTGCTCCTCTGCCCTTTCCTTGCCCTCCTCCTGTGCAGCTCACTACTGCCCTCTGCAGGGCTCTGTCCGGACAGGATCGATCTTGCACTCCGCATTCTGCCCCGCAACCACCACCTTGTGGGTAAGCCTCTGATTCCGTCCTCCTATCCCCAACGCATCCCATGTCACCTAAATTATTTTAGGCACTTAGCAAAGAGTTGAATGAATGAAGGCTTAATTAATGACCTATTGTATTCTATTATATTTCTATCCAAAGAATCTCATAAAACATCTGGAGAAAAAACAGGTTTTTTTCTCTTAGAATTCTGTCCTCTGAGAAATGAGGAAAAAAAAAAAACTCCTGATGACCTATTTTCTACTTAAGTGGAGGCTTGGGAAAATACAAGAAAGTTAAATGAATTTTGAGCTAGATGATTTAATTCATGGAAAGCCCACTGTAAATCTTAATGTCCCAGAGATAACATAACAGAAGCAATGCATGGCCTTCTCATAGCTTTTGTGATTTTAAGATATCTTTGGAGATGGAGTTTGTTCTTAGGGACAGTTTTTCCTCTGTTGAGCTACTAGAAATAATTATTTTAAGGCACAAGCCTAACAATCTTATTTAGAATATTTCCATAATATGTGGAAGACAAAACACATGTAAAACTGCATATTTACTTTAAGGTTTATAAGAAACCAAATAAATAAATATTACCACAGAGCTAACTGGAAGGGATGAGAAGAAATTTATTTCACCTTATTTTTGGCTCAGACCTTCAATTGGAATGGCCTCTCAATATTGATACTTTCTGTCAAATATTTCTAGAGGTTTCATAAAGGCAGAAGTTATAATTTTACAAATTGTTGGTGATTGTTTTTAAAATCTTAAAACCTATTACTTCAAAATCTTTTCACTTAGTCTTTCTCACTTGGAAAAATTGCTAAGAAAATTTTTTATTTCAAAATTGTTTACTCATATCCATACCATGCATATTCAGGTCAAGGCCTTTGATCTTTTTCAGTAAAAGATATCATTCATTCATTGATACTCTTGTTATCTGAAAGGAGTTATAATAAATAAGTTTACAAAAATACATGCATTGTTGCTTTAAATTTTAGAGATGAAATAGAATGAAGAAAAATTGGGTGAGAAAAAAGATTCAGACAAGAATATTTTTTTTAAGATTTTAGTTATTTGTTTCTAAAGAGAGGGGAAGGGAGGGAGAAAGAGAAGAAGAGAAACATCAGTGTGTGGTTGCCTCTCACATGCTCCCTACTGGGGAGCTGGCCCGCAACCCAGGCATGTGCCCTGCCTGGGTGTTGAACCAGCGACCCTTTGGTTCTCAGGCCAGAAAGCAATTCACTGAGCCACACCAGTCAGGGCAAGCAAGAATAAATTTTTGAAAAAATTGTGTGAATTCTTATTTATTTGCCAGGAGGCAGTATTGGGTAAGCAGATAATTTTGCTCCAATTGCCCTACTTTAAATAATTTTAATGTTTAACATTTCTGTCAAAATAAAACCACACATATTTTAAGTCAAGTAATTTTTAAGGGCTTATAAAATGTCCTAAGCTATTTCATATGTAATACGAAATGAAAAATGTCATCATATATCTGACTTGCCTAGAAGTCTCAGAAATGCTGAATATATTTCTCCCAGACATTCTCAAGAAAGAAAGCAAAGTGTAAACACAATTAAACTTTTCACAAAGCACATTATTAAAATACAAAGCATAACAGACTATTTCTAAGGACTTAAAAATAATTTCTATATGACAGTATCA
Source organism: Anoura caudifer (assembly GCA_004027475.1). Lineage (NCBI taxonomy): Eukaryota > Metazoa > Chordata > Mammalia > Chiroptera > Phyllostomidae > Anoura > Anoura caudifer. The sequence goes on from PVKU01011882.1 coordinate 4,560, forward strand.
AAGGAATGAAACCTGGGAGCCAGGGTCTTTATTTTTGGTAAGACTAAATATTTGATTACTTCTCTTGTAAAAGCATATTATTTGAATTATGGTCAGCATATATGGAAGAGATGCCCACATTTTTTCATGATATTTACCTACTGTGTTTTTACAATATGTTAAAATAAATTTATACCACAGCTAGAAAATAAAGTCTAGGCAGGTTTTTAAAATGTTAAATATTTAGTAGTATAAAAATTGGGTATTAAAAATAAATGTAAAATCATATCAAAATGAAGAACTATGGTGTTTTTGAAATATAACCTCAAAAGTTGGGAGTAAACTGAACAAATAAAAGAGAATTAATGCCATGAAACTTAATGGGCTTCAAATAAAGAAAAATAGTGAAGGTGACATAGGTACCAAAAGAAAAACCCTTACAGTAATTATTTCATGTGAATATTTCAACATTAATATAAAGGGAGGTACTAATAAAATTTTGATGGAGACTCTAATTCCAGGTTAGCCACTAAACTGTATTCCCAAGCAAGATTATTATTTTAGCTTCCATGAGCTTTAGGTTGCCAAGCAAAAAATGTCCCCTGCCCAGGACATAAAACTCTTGAGATCACTTTAATTAAATAAGTGATATACCTATGAGTGTACGGAAACAGACTACTATACATCATATACACTCTATATACAATTTTTATTATAGTAATCATGTTTCAGTATCATTTTCATTTAAACTACAGATATGTATATGTTATTCAGTTTTTCAAATCACAATATTTTTATCCCTGTTAATATTTTATTCTTTAAGAAAACTGAATGAGAGGCTGAGTAAGTAGGGGTAAATTTAGGAAGCTGCCTTGAATGATAAAATTCCAAAGAACTTATGGCCAGAAAAGAGCTAGAAGGTATCAACGGCTGTTGAAATCGCAGGTGAGAAGCCAAAACTCCGGCAGCAGTGTGAGAGTCAGCAGCCAGACAATTTGGGAATACTCTCAACAACAGCAGAGGAAGGAAGTGCATATATGAGTAAAGACACAACAATGAACTCAAAATAAGTAGAAGACTTAAATGTAGGACTCAAAACCATAAAAATCCCAGAAGAGAACATAGGTAATAAAATCTTGGACATGTCTCTCAGCAATATTTTTCTGATATATCTTCTCAGGCAAATGAAACAAAGGGGGAAAACAAACAAACAAACAAACGGGACTCTATCAAATTAAAAAGTTTTGCACAGCACAGGAAAATATCAACAAAGTGAAAAGGGAACCCACTGAATGGGAGGACATATTTTCCAATGATGCATCTGATGAGGGTTTCATATACAAAATTTACAAAGAACGTATAAAATTTAACACCCAAAACCAAACAATCCAATTTAAAAAATGGGTAGGAAGCCAGAATACACAGACATTTTTCCAAAGGGGAATACACATGGCCAAAAGCCATGAAAAAATGTGCCACATCACTAATCATCCAGGAAATACAAATTAAAACCACAATAAAATATGACCTCGCACCTGCCAGAATGACTACCATCACCCAAGAAGTCAACAAACAAGAAGTGTTGGCAAGGATGTGGAGAAAAGGGGACTCTCGTGTACCATCGGTGGGAATACAGACTGGTGGAGTTTCCTCAAACATTAAAAATGGAACTGTGTTTTGACCTGAGATTCCACTTCTGGGAATATATCCTAAGAATCCCAAAACACCAATTGGAAAGACTATACATACCCCTATGTTCATAGAAGTATTATTTACAAAAGCCAAGATTTGGAAGCAGCCCAAATGTCCATTGGTAGATGGGAGGACAGAAAAGCTGTGGTACGTTTACACAACAGAATACTACTGGGCTGTAAAAAAGAAGAAAATAGTACCCTTTGTGACAGCGTGGATGGACCTGGAGAACATTATGCTGAGTGAAATAAACCAGGTGGGGGAAAGACAAGTACCACACAATTTCACTCGTATGTGGAATGTAATGAACAAAATAAACTAACACAATAGAAACAGACTCATGCATGGACATTTGTCAGAGAGCAGGTTGGTTGCAGAGCTGGATAAAAAAGGTGAAGGGATTAAGCAAAAACAAAAAAACAAACAAACAGAAAAACCTCATAGACACAGACAATAGCATGAAGATTACTAGGGAGGAAGTAAGGAAGAGGGTAAAGTAGTGAATAAAGGGTGATGGAAGGAGACTTGGCTTGGGGCGGTGAATATACAATGTAATATACAAATGATGTGTTACAGAATTGTTTACCTGTTGTGGACCGTTCTGCCTGGTTTCAGGAGCTGTAACCCCCACCCCATGGCTGGGCTGAGTGGGAGCCAAGGAGACCGGTTTCATCTGGGTCTGTTCTGTCATGAGGACCTGAGCCACTAAGGAGACAAAGCTTATCTCCCTGGCAGGGGCACTGCTTCTGCTTAATTCATAACTGGCCCCCAATGCTTGGTCGGTTAGCCAATGATGGGTAAGATCCCTCAAGGGGGGGCAACTCAAGTGAGGCACAACCACCTGGAAGGTCCTCAAGGAAGGACTTGGGGGGCTACAACAAAGAGGGGGTGATGGACCCTCACCCCATGGCTATTCTGACATAGCCTGAGTCCCCATTTCTGTCTGGAAGAAGTTTTCCTTATCTCTTGGCTTCCTGGCTCTGATCCACTTAAGCCTGAAACTATGACAGACGTTGGTGCAGCTCTGTGCTGGCCAGAGCAGCTCCTGGGGTGATCAGGCGTAAGAAAGAATTCGTAAAGTCCTGTGAAACCTGCTTTGCTAAGAGTGCTCTCATTTAAATGATAAGGGTCCATCCCAAGAGGAAATGAGTATGTCTCCCAAAGTCTTTACAACCCCCTTTCCTGACAGACACTGACTCAGATTAAGCCCTCAGATTTCTTTGAAATGCCATCCATTGTTTGATCCTTGCTGCCTGACATTGATTGATGAGCTTTACCTGTATTCCTGTGTATTTGAACCCAATAAAAGCCCATTGAGGAAGGGGCTCTTGGCCCTTCTCCTTTGAGAGTCTGATCACCTCTCCTCCCCAAGCAGATCATGTCTTGGTAGTTTTACTTTCATCTGTGACAGACGGATGGGGCTCTGTGAGCGTGGCCCCTCCACATATACCTGAAACCTATATAATTTTATTAACCAAGGTCACCCAATAAATAAATTAAATAAATACTTTAATTTTGTTCTAACCTAAAACAAGAAAGAAGAGAAAAAGGAGCAATACCTGGTTAGGCCTGTTTTTTAAGTTGGATGAACAAAAAGATTTACAAAGGTCAGATATTTAATGAGTTTCCTGTTTTGACAGTGAAACAAATCTGAGCTGTTGGAAGTAGATGTCTTACAAACTCAAGATAAGGATTTTGATATAGACAGATGTAAACACAGAGACTTCTAATTTTCTTAAGTATGTTTGAAAGTTTGAAATGTGAGTTAGAATGCCTTATTAATATAAATGATCATTTAAAGTTGACAGTTGTCATGAAAAGAAAGTTCAGATTGTAATAGTCAATTATCTGAGTTATTAAGATATCATCAGAATATTTGGTTTTAATTGTAACTTTAAAACCTTTGTGGGAAAAGAAACCAAATGTGTAGTTACAAGCACTGACACATGGATATACATTCACTATGGAAAATTCAACACAAATATGAGTATATGTAGAAGAAGCAATTCATTTTTTCCCATTCACTGCCCCTCAATTCCTCCACGGAGTTAACAGCTTTAAAAACCCATATTTTTGGACTGTCCTTCAGGATATACCCCTATATATTTTTAATATAAATATATAGGTATATATATTTTTTCAAATATGTACAAAAATATACATGTGGTCATGTTATTGACTTGACAGTTCTAATTTTTTTGCCATCTTTAATAAATTTCCACATCAATATACACAGATTTACCTCATGTTTTCAACCATGGCCTGGAATTTCACGGAGTACCCGCATCACCCTGTGTTCTGTCCATCCTGTATTAATGGGCATTCTAGTTGTTTCCACATTTTTCACCATAATGAATATAATTCAGGAATTTATAATAAAACAAAGAAAAGTTTAATTACCCCGCACAAATAGCAAAGCGATGTTGAATGCTTGTTTGTTCTTCCCTTTCACGACCATTTGTCCTCTGCAAAACTCCTATAATTTAATTGCCCCTGTTCGATGTTGGATTACATGAAACTAATTACAAAAGTGAACCGTTGGGGCAAAACTCTCAGAATATATCATCTTTTCAATAGACACATGTTCTCCAAATTTCCGGTTAGATTTTAAATGCCATGACCCTGATGAGCCACTTCATCAAACCAGTGGCATGATGGGCTAGGCATGAGTTCATCCTTAAGGCTAAAGTGTGTTTGAAATCCGAGTCTAAGAAGGAATGCTGCACATATTTTGTGCTCTAAGGTCCTCATCTGTAGAGGATAATCTACTTTTATTTGATGCTGCAATAACTGAATAAGGAAGATCCCCTGACACACACATGAAAATGTTAAGTAAATCTAGTTTGTCCTTCTCGTAGGTACTTAATAAACACACAAAGAAAATGATGCTTCACTCGGTTTAGGTGTGTATGACTCTGTGTGTTGATTTCTATGCTTCCTCACATTAAAATATAAAATACCTCTATTAAAATATCCAATATATTTTTGGAAAAAAAGGACTAGAAATTAAAATTTGGAAACCAAAATCCTTCCAGAGGGGATTTTTCCCCCAATATCTGATTAGCGTCTGGATTGGTCAAATCATCACTTTTACTACTTCCTGTCTTGACTATGAAAACCAAGCCTAGATTGTCATTAAATGTGCACATCAGTGATTGGTTTTCAAAGTGTGGTCCCAAGATCAGCAGTATCACCCAGAATATTACTAGACATGCAAATTAGTCCCCATCCCAAGCCAATAGAAAGAGAAACTTTAGGAGTTGAACACAGCAGTGTGTTTGAGTGAGTCTTCTGGATGATTCTGTTGTGTCTCGAGGTGGAGAAACTCTAGGGTATACCTTTCAAACATAAGTGCTAGTATGTGAAATGCAATTCATTTCACGACATAATCTTACAAATGAAATAGATCTAAGCAGAACATTTTAACGGGCGAAGTGAAATTACATGTATTATAATTAATAGAGAACTCAAAATTGTGACATTCATTTGATCTTGTCAGATGTCCCTCTACAGAGCCTGTTACCTGTGCTGCCTTTTAACCAGGTTTCAGAAATGACATTTTTACTAAGTGTTTTCAAATGGTCATCTGTTAGCTGAGAAGCTAAATCTGGAATTGTTTTCAGCGTCTTCCACACAGTGTTGTGTTCATGCTGCGTCCTATGAATGGGCCTTCAAGAAAGAAAAAGATTGCAAATTGAGAGATCATAGTATAAACACAAAGGAGCAAACCAAAAAGTTCTTGATTTTTGAGATCCCAATTGTGCATTGTGTTTTTATTTAAGGGTTGCTTAAGGATACCTGTGATGATGTTTTATTGTTTTCCCAACAATAAGGTGCACCTCCATGAATTTCAGGAAATTACCTGTACTTTTTTTAGAAAACTCAGTACTTAAATGGTAAGATTGTATCTTTTGTTATTCTCTTACTTGGAGTTCGTTGAGATTGGATGAGTAGATGATGTTTTTCATCAAATTGAGAAGTTGTTGGCCATTCTTTTTTTCAAATATTCTCTACCCCTTTCCTCCCTTCTTTCCTTCTGGGATCCCCATCATGCTTCTGCTGTACACTTACTTGTTGGTACCACATGTGTCTGAGTCTCTATGTTGTTTATTTTTGTCTGTCTCTTTGAGTGAATATTCTTAACTGACCCATCTGAAAGTTTGCTGAACCTTCCTTCTGCCAGTTAAAATCTGTTGTTGATCCACTCTAGTGATTTTTTTTTTTAATTCAGTCATTGTAGTTTTCAACTCCAAAATCTGTGTTTGGCTCTTTTTTCAGTTTCTATCACGTTGATATCATTTTTGTGGTGAGACGTTATCATACTTCAACTTTATAATCTGTATTACTTCTCATGTGCCACTACCCGGCTCTGCTTCTTTCACCCTTTGGCCATCTAATTACAGGTCAGAAATTTCCTTAAATGCCTGAACCAGTACGCCCCCAGCTTTTGTGGATGGACTGGCTCTGTTGTCATGCTTTTATTTAATTCGTTGGACATGGTTTCCTTTATTTCTTTGAATCTATTCATAACGGTTGACCTTAAAATTTTCATCTACTAAAAAATCAACATTGAGTTCCTGAGGACATCATTGGCTGTTCACTGCTTTTCTCCTATATGTTTCGTAATTCTTGTTGAGAACTGAGCACTTTAGACAACATAAAGTGGCAGCTCTGAATATAAGGTTCCCGTTCCTACCCAGGTGATACAACGACGATGTCCTGTGAGTGGGGCTTATCCAGGGAGATGCCAGAGAAGTCACACCGGGCAATACTGAGAAGCTGTGACCAGTAGGTCCCTCCAGGGATGCAAGGTTACTGACTCCAAGGCTGCCATAGAACTGGGAGAGGAGGATAAACGTACGTAGGTCAGGGAAAAGCCACAAACCTGCTCCTCTTCCCCAGGGCCCACCATTTTTCTTGAATATATTGTTCCTCACACCGTTGCAAACATTTGACTAATTTTCAGAGTTCTTAAAATATTTTGACAATTTTGCCCAGAATTTTACTGCTTTAGGAAGGTGCAGATGTACAGAGATCGCACTCTGTCGTACTGGAAGTCCTACACTCCACATAGTGTAGTTTTTTTTTTTTTAATTGAATTTATTGGGGTGACGTTGTTCACAAAATAATACGGGTTTCAAGTGTACAATTCAATAAAACATCATCTGTACATTGCATTGTGTACTCATGGCCCAAAGGAAAGTCTCTTTCTGTCCTCATTGCCTCCCCTTTGGCCCCTCTACCTAGCCCTCCACTTTTCTATAAGTTTCCCTCTGGCCATAACCACACTGTTTTCTGTGTCTATGGGTCATATATGTGTGTGTGCATATATGTATATATACATATATACATATATGACCCATAGCATATACATAGAAGCATATATATCTGTGCTTTTTTGATTGATCTCTTCACCTTCTTTCATCCAGCCTCCCAACTCCCCACCCTTCTGACAGCTGTCAGTCTATTCCATGTATCTATGTCTCTGTTATTGTTTGGTTCATCTCTTTATTTTGCTTCTTAGATTCCACATATAAGTGAGATCATATGGTATTTAACTTTCTCTGACATAGAATCTTAAATTCTCTCATCTGCAGCACTACCCATAACTCCTTCTACAGCTCAAGGTCAACACATCTCTCAAGTGCCTCATGAAAAAGCACTAAGGAAGTTCATATGACCATTGGTGGTGGGAGAATCAAAACTATTTGGTAAAAACACTGCTAACAGAAGAGATTAGAAGAAATAATGCTTAAAGCCTAGAATTCACTCAAAAATTACAGCTCAGCATCATTTTAATAAATCAATGTGCTTATAATTTACATATTCTGACTAAATATGCAAAACATTTCCTATAATTAACCAAATTGCTCTGGAAATCCTATTGCTAATAAATTCCCATTTTTAGATTCCTTCTACCTTCCCTACCCTCAAAAACTTTCAAGTTTTTGGAATGCCATCTTTGGACCATAAAGAAGCAGAGGGGTGGTAACTCGCCCCATATAACCTACGATTACCACCATTTCTTTTTGGATGGTGAATCAAGATACACAGTTCTGAAAACTGCCCTTTATACGTGTAGCTTTCCTTAACTTCTCTCTCAACCTCTGGCTTTATCCCTTGGCAGGAACTTCCTTTCCACACGGAATGCCTACTCTTCCTTTGCCACATCCTTCTGGCCCATTCAGCACGTATAAATGTTTCAGTGAAAGAATTAGATTAACAAACAGACAGCTTTCTGCAAACTTGTAGTCAAGCAGGAAAAAAAGGAGGAATTCTAACTGCAAGAAAGTCTTCGTTCAGAAAGGCTTACCAGAAGGCCCATGAAGGTATCCAATAATGAAAGTAAACTTTAGAGATGGTGATTATTTCCTATTTCTCACACATCATACATCAAAGAAAGTATCTCCATATCCTGTCATAAAACAATCAATTTCTAATTGGAAGGGAGGATATCTGGGGATAGTGCTGATCCATACATTTGACGAGCTCTCAAACTACAGAGTGATTAAGAACATAGGGGGCATATATTCTTTCTAACTGGAGCTTTAGGACTCTTAGGGTATGTTCCCAGAAGAGGGATCCCTGGATCGGAAGGCAGTGTCATTTTTACAATTTTTGTTATTCTTTTTTATTGCTTTTTTATTGTTCTATTACAGTCATCCCAATTTTTCCAATTTGCTCTCCCCTGACCCTCCCATGCTCCACTCCCAAAATCAGTCCCCAACCTGTTGTCCACGTCCATGGGTTATTTATATCTGTTCATTCATTAGACCCTTCTCCTCCCCCCCTTATACTCCTCCCCCTTCCCCTCTGGTCACTGTCATCCTGTTCTTTGTTTCCATGCCTCTGATTCTATCTTGCTTTTTCGTTTTGTTTCTTAGGTTCCTCTTACAGGTGAGATATAGTACTTGTCTTTCACCACCTGGCTTATTCCACTTAGCATAATGCTCTCCAGTTCCAACCATGCTGTCATGAAGGGTAGGAGCTCCTTCTTTTTGTCTGCTGCATAGTCCTCCATTGCATAAATGTACCTTTTTGTTGTTGTTGTTCCGTTCATTTAGCGATGGGCACTCAGGTTGCTTCCAGCACTTGGCTATTGTAAATTTTTCTGCTATGAACATTGAGGTACATAGGTAATTCTGATTGGTGTTTCAGGGCTCTTAGGATATAATCCAAGCAGTAGAACTGCTGGGTCAAAAGGCAGTTCCATTTTTAGTTTTTTGAGGAAATCCCACATTGTTTTTCACGGTTGCTGCCAGTTCGCACTTTCCCCAACAGTGCATGAGCATTACCTTTTCTGCACATCCTCATCAACACTTGATTTATTGACGGCACACACTCTGGAGGCATTATTTACAGTGCCAAGATCTGGAAACAGCCCCACTAGCCATCAGCAGATGACTGGATAAAAAGGCTGTGCTACATTTACACAACAGAATATTGCTCAGCTGTAAAAAAGAAGGAAATCTTACTTTTTACAGCAGCATGGATGATGAACCTGGAGATTATTATGCTAAGCAAAATAAGCCAATCAGAGAAAGATAAATACCATATAATCTCACTTATATATGGAATCTAATAAACAAAATACACTGAGCGAAAAAAAAAAAGAAGAAGAAAGAAACAGAGACACAGATGCATGGAAAAAACTGATAGATTCCAAGATAAGAAAGTGTTACAGAACCAGCCAATGGTGTTCTAGAATAGCTGTGGTGTTCACCTGCTCACTGCCAGTAATGTGACTGCCAAGGCAAGAGTTTGATTAAAAAAAGGAAAAGGGTTGTTTATTTAAAGCTTATATAGATTTACAGTAATGGAAGATTTCTGGCACCAAGTCCCACTCCCTTTGCAACACCCAAAGATGAAAAGCCCTGCTTCCCTCTGCCCAGCCAGACCAGTTTCAGAATACGCCGCTCAGAAGTACAGTTCTTCAGAAAGACAGAAGACCGCAACTCAGTATTCCCGGTCCCAGCTTGGCTCCGGGCATCGCTCACGAGTGTGGGTGCATCAGCCTGAATCCTTCTTGCAGAGTCAGTTTCTCTTCTGTGGATCTGCCTTTACTCCAACCATCAGCTCACCAGGGTGTCTGTGGGGTTGGCCAGATGTTCCCCTATGGCTTCACCAGTTCTGCCATTGTCTTCTACAAGCAGACCTCCAGACAGACTGCCCTCGTGTTTCTCGGCCTGCCCCAATTTTCCATGCTCAGCTCAGAACTTCCTGCACAGCCAAACCTCCAGCTCTTTGTATGGCGCATTAGCGTCCATCATTTTTGTGGGCTCCTCGGTGCTTTTTTACCCTTTTTTTTGGCTGCCATCTTTAGTCAGGGCAAGAGTTCCCAGCCATGCCCAAGCATCTGGGGTGGGCATCCAGTTCATGCAGCTCTCAAGGCCCTGAGCTTCCCCTTGGCTATGTCACAAGCCATTCTGCTGAGTCACTCTGAGCACCTTGTTATAGTCACTACTCAGTTTGTCCCAGGGCATAGCCTTCCTCTGCAGCTTCTCACTTCCGAAAGTCACAAGCAATTCATTTGCCTCGTTATACAATGTGCTTCAAAGGCTGTGCTTTCCACTTTGCCAGTAGTATTCTTTCCCTCATGGCCCTGTGCCTTTCTGAAGAATTTGAGAGGCATATGGGGTGCCCTACTTACAGGGAATCCACAATCTGTACCCCACGAGAGGGGGAGGAAGATACTGGAGGGAAGAAGGTGAAGGGAATTTTCAAAGCATACATGTGCATGACCCGCAGACATGGACAACAGTGTGGTGACAACCTGAGGAAAGGAGGGACGAAGCCTGGATGGAGGTAGGCAAAGGGGTGGGGAATGGGGACACCTGTAATAGTGCCAACAGTAACAATAAGGTTAAAAGGAGTGGTTAAGAGTATTTTCTCTAACAGTGTGAGCAGAAGACATGAAGGGGTTGATTTATTTCTGATTAAAAGGTACAATTAAAATATTAAACACAATAGGAGAGATCCTTGGGGTGCTACATAAAAATTTCAAGTGTTAGCTTCCTTTCAAAATCCTCCTGCTGCTTGAGTTCCTACCATTTTTAAGTATATTTTTATTAATTATGCTATTGGAGTTGTCCCAAATTTTTATTTCCTGTACCCCCCTCTGCCCTGCACCACCCCACCCTCCAGCATTCACTCCCACTTAGTTCATGTCCATTTGTTGAGCATAAAAGTCCTCCGGATTCTCCATTTCCTATACTATCCTTAACCTCCCCCTGTCTATTTTGTATCTGCCAATTACGCTTCTTAATCCCTACACCTTTTTACCTCATTCTCCACTCCTTTCTCCACGGATGACCCTCCATGTGATCTTCATTTCTGTGATTCTGTTCCTGTTCTACTGTGTCCTTAGTTTTTGTTCTTGTTTTTTAGATTCAGTTGTTGATAGTTGTGAGTTGTTGGGATTTTTTTTCACTTTACTGTTCATATTTTTTTATCTTTGTCTTAGATAAGTCTCTTTAACATTTCATATAATAAGAGCCTAGTGATAATGAACTCCTTTAACTTGACCTTGTCTGGAAAGTACTCTATCTGCCTTTCCATTCTAAATGATAGCTTTGCTGGATAGAGTAATATCAGATGTAGGTCCTTTCCTTTTATAACATCAAATACATCTTTCCAGACACTTCTTGCCTGTAAGGTTTCTTTTGAGAAATCAGCTGATCGTTATGGGAACTCCTTTGTAGGTAACTCTCTCTTCTTGCTGCTTTTAAGTTTCTCTCCTTATCTTTAATCTTGGGTAACTTAATTATGATGTGTCTTGGTGTGTTTCTTCTTGGGTCTAATATCTTTGGGACACCCTGGGCTTCCTGGACTTCTTGGAAACTTCCTTCAACAGATTGTGGAATATTTCTTTTATCATTTGTTCAAATAAGTATTCAATTACTTGCTGTTCCTCTTCTCCTTCTGACACCCCTATGATTCGAATGTTGAAGCATTTAAATTTGTCCAAGAGGTTCCTCAGCCACTCCTCATATGTTTGAATTCTTGTTCCTTCATTCTGTTCTGCTTGAAAGTTTATTTCTTCCTTTTGTTCCAAATTGTTGATTTGGGTCCCAGTTTCCTGTCCTTCACTGGTCATCTGTATATTTTCATTTATTTCATTTTGCATAAACTTCATTTCTTCCATCACTTTACAACTGAGCTCAATCAATTCTGTGAACACCCTGATTATCAGTATCTTGATCTCTGCATCAGATAGGTTGCCTATCTCCTCATCACTTAGTTCTTTTTCTGGAGTTTTGACCTGTCCTTTCATTTGGGCCATGTTTCTTTATGTCGGTGCACATGATACGTTCTAAGGGGTAGAACCTTACATATTTGTCAGGATGGGGCAATTCGCCTGGCTGGGTTGTGGTGCTGTATATGGGAAGTGGGGTCAATATCTCACATCACTAAAGGCGGATCAAGAAAGGAAAATTAGTGGTAAATATGAGCGGCTACTGATATGAAATCCATGGTGATCTTGGGCATGACTAGGGATATCTTCTTTCCAGCATAGCTTTCAAACTTTCACTTCTTGCCCAAGTCTGTGCATATTAAATAACTAGAATTTATACTACAGTTTATTTGTCACTTTCTTATAATAGATTTAATCTCTTTACACTCTTATTAATACTGAATCTTTACACTTGATAGTGGGACTGTGGGGAGTGGGGGGATATATTTGTGGATGCGGGATTATTCCTGGACTTTGTGGCTTTGTTCTGGCAGAACCTGCACAAGAGCACACAAGACGTGGGTGGCAGAATGACAGTCAAATAGCTGGAGAGAAGGGCCCTACAAAGAATGACACCAAAACAATCAAAATCCGAATTCATCCAGAGAGCCAAGATAATGACATCCCAAGAGCACCAAGTTCAGGTGATCAAGGAGAACACACCAACTGAATCTCACAGGTCTCCTACCATAGAAGTTCATGCCACAAACCCAGGGAGTCAAAATAGATCAATTTAAGAAGCAGAGGCAAATACGATGAGTCTAAAAAACAATTCGAAGACAAAGAAACAACCCCCAAAACTGAAGGAAATGAGGAATCCCAAGAAAATGCTAAATGAAATAGAGGCAAGTAAACTATCAGATATTGAGTTCAAAATAATGGTTATAAAGCAGCTCAATGAGCTCACAGAGAATTACCAAAAACTACAGGGAAACTATGAGGAACTAACTACAAACTATATCAACATGAAAAGGAAATAGAAGCTATCAATAAGGACCAAGAGGAAATGAAGAATATGCTTTTTGAACTGAAGAACACGGTAGAAGGCAACAAAAACAGGCTCGATGAAGCAGAGGATCGAATCAGTGAGCTGGAAGACAAAGTAGAAAAACATCTCAAAAAGAGCAATAAAAAGAAAAAAGACTGAAAAAGAATGAAGTGTTAAGGGAAATGCAGGACAACATGAAACAGAATAATATCCATATACGACAGATACCAGAAGAAGAAGAGGAACAAGGGATAGAAAATCTGTTTGAAAAAGTGATGATGGAAAACTTTCCTAATTTCATGAGACAAGAAGCCACACAAGTCCAGGGAGCAGAAAGGGTCCCAAACAAGGGGAACTCTAAGAGGCCCATTTCAAGACAGTTCATAATTAAAATGACAAAATTCCAAGACAAAGAGAGAATCTTAAGGCAGCAAGGGTGTTGGGAACTGCCCTACCTGGTTTCAGGAGCTGTAACCCCCCCATGGCTAAGGCTGAGTGAGCGACCTTCGGACTACAACCACTAAGGAGACAAAGCTTATGTCCCTGGCAGGGGTGCTGCTTCTGCTCCTTTTACTTCACCCTGCCTGGCCCCCAATGCTTGATTGGTTAGCCAATAATGGGTAAGATTCCTCAAGGGGGGAACGACCTAAGATAGGCATGATCACTGGGAGGCCCCAGGGAAGGATTTAGGGAGCTATAGCAAAAGGGGGTGATGGACCCTCAGCTTTGACATAGCCTGAGTCCTCATTCTGTCTGCAAGAAGTCTCCTAATCTCTTGGCTGCCTTATTCCCCTGCCTGACTTAAGCCTGAAACAATGACAGAGGGCGGTGCAGCCCTGTGCTGGAAAGGGTGGGTTCCCTGGGGCAATCAGGCCTAAGAAAGAATGCATAAAATCCTGTGAAACCTGCTTTGCTAAGAATGCTCTCGATTAAATGATAAGGGTCCGAGCAGGAAATGAGTTTGTTCCCCAAAGTTTCATAGCCCTAAATTTAGCTGACAGACCCTGACTCAGAATAGGGCCTCATAGTTCTTTGTATGTTATCTATTGTTTGATCCTTACTGCCTGACAATGATTAATAAACTTTACCTGTATTCCTGTGCAAGTTGAAACCCAATAAAAACCTGTCAAGGCAAGGGTCGGGGGGGCTCTCCTCTTGAAAGAGTAGCTGTGTTGTCCCTTTTCCTCCATAGGACTTGGTAGTCCATGTGAATTTGTCTCGTATCTCATCCATAATGCAGTGGACACTGAAGGCTGGTGCATGCGTCACAAGGGAAAAACAGGAAGAAACATACAAGGGAGCCCCAATAAGACTAGCAGCTGATTCTCCACAGAAACATTACAAACCAGAAGGGAATGACAAGAAAATATTCCAGGTAATGAAAAACAAAGGCCTGCAACTGAGACTACTCTATCCATCAAGGCTCTCAGTTAAAACGGAAGGTCAAATAAGGAGCTTCCTGGAGAAGAGAAGCCTCAATCAAAGAATACACCTCCGCCAAACCAGCACTGCAACACATGCTAAAGGGGCTGCTTTAAGAAAAGGAAGAAAAAACACTGAGAGAGAGAGAGAGAGAGGAACAAAGGTACAAAGGGAGTCAAATGGCAATGAATAAGTACCTGTCAAAAATAACCTTAAATGTAAATGGATTAAACACTCCAATCAAAAGATATAGGGAACTGAATGGATAAGAAAACATGACCCACACATATGCTCCCCATAAGAGACCCACCTCAGAACAAAGATGTACACAGACTGAAAGTGAAGGGATGGAAAAAATATTCCATGCAAATGACAGGAAGAATAAAGATGGGGTTGAAATACTTATATCTGACAAAATAAACTTCAAACCAAAAGCCGTAGAAAGATACCCAGAACAATACTGCATAATGTTCAAGGGAAGAATCCATGAAGAAAACATAAACATTATACACTTATATTAAAAAGATCATACACCATCATCAAGTGAGATTCATCCTAGGGAAGCAAGGATGGTACAATATTTCCAAATTAATAAACATAATACATCCTATAAACCAAGGCAAAGACAAAAATCGCATCATCATATCAATAGATATGGAAAAAGCATTTGATAAAATATAGCACGCATTCATCATAAAAACACTCAGCAAAGTGGGAATAGAGGAACATTCCTCAACATAATAAAGGCCATATATGAGAGACCTACAGCCGACATCATACTCGATAGGCAAAAACTAAAATATTTCCCATTAAGATCAGGAGCAAGACACAGGTGTCCACTTTCAAAACTTCTGTTCAACATCCTATTGGAAGTCCTAGACACAGCAATCAGACAAGAAGAAGAAAGAAAAGGCATCCAAATGGGAGAGGAGGAAGTAAAACTGTCATTGTTTGCAGATAATATGATAGTGTACACAGAATACCCTACAGACACCACCAACAAAGTACTCAATCTAATAAGTGAATTTGACAAAACAGCAGGACACAAAGTAAATATTCAGAAATCAAAGACATTTTTGTACATTAACAATGAAAAATCAGAAACAGAAATCAGGAAAAAAAGTCCTATTTGATATAGCAACAGGAAAAATAAAGTACTATGGAATAAATGTAACCATGGATGTAAAGACCTGTACTCAGAAAACTATACAACACCAAAGAAAGAAATTAAGAAAGATACAAACAAATGGCAACATGTACCATGCTCATCGATTGGAAGAATTAACATCATCAAAATGTCCACATTACCCAAGGCAATTTATAGATTCAATGCAATCCCTATTAAAATGCCAATGACATATTTCACAGATATAGAACAAGCACATTAAAAAATTATATGGAAGCGTAAATGACCCCAAATAGCTGCAGCAATTTTGGGAAAGAAGAACAAAGTAGGTGGGATTACCATACCTAATATCAAACTATATTACAAGGCCATGGTAATCAAAACAGCCTGGTACCAGAATAAGAACAGATACATAGATCAATGCAAGAGAACAGAAAGCCCAGAAATAAACCCAAGTCTCTATGGTCAATTAATATTTGACAAAGGGGGAAGAAGCATAAAATGGAGTACAAATAGCCTCTTCAACAAATGGTGTTGGGAGATCTGGACAGCTATGTGCAAATAAATGAAACTCAACCACCAACTTACACCATACACAAAAATAAACTCAAGATGGATAAAAGACTCAAAATAAGTCATGATACCATAAAAGTCCTAGAAGATCATGGGGCTAGTATTTCACCCTGGCGATCACACCACACCAGGTTCCCATCCACTTCAACTCTACACCAAGTCTCATCTTCACATTATTGATTTTCATTTATTTTTGAGTTATGGTGCTCATAGAGTTAGGGAAAGGAGCTGTTCCAGGTTTTGTTGAACTTGTCACATAAAACAAAAAAGAACACAATTAACAAAGTAAAATGTCAGTACAAATGTGAATATTTTAAAAGAAATCACAACAAATTACACATTTTTAAAAGTTGGTTGATTTTAAAACATCACAAAATTCAGAAAAGTATTGTCATACTTTTATTAATTAGTTGCCTATCAACCTATATTATAATTATTTTTCTAAATATTTTTGCTTAATTTCTGACCTATTCTTACAGTTTAAGCTTTATTACAGAGTACATTTTCCTCTGAGTTAAGGTCAAATGATTAAGCAAAAGAAACAAGAAGAAAATAGGATCAGTAATCAGGCTGGATTTGAATCTGGAGTGGGAAAAAAAAGAGGGAGGAGAAATAATACGATACGAGGAATATGGAGCAAAGTAAAATTCTGAGCCTGAATCAGTGGCCAGGAAGGAAGTGGCACAAATTTACAGTTTGGGGATAAAATGGGGACAAGGATGGTGTGGATCAGCAGCTGGGAACAGAGTCCACGGGAGTCTGTACATTTGATTACACCTGTCCCTGCATCCCTAGAACACATGTCCTAGCCACAGGAGTTCCTCTAGGCTCCCTGCAAACCGGCTGTACCTGGCTGATGGCCTTATGACCGGGACACAAACATTTCTGAAATTGCACAGCTTTGTTTCCTTGGCTTTTAAAACTCAGTTAAATCTTCTGTGATCCACAAACTAATAGGACAGAAAAATCCAGCTAAAAGGATCACTTTCATTAAGGGATGCCCACATGCATACTGTCAGGTCTCCGTCATAGTTTTAGAAACAGGATTTATGACACTTATAAAAATTATTAAAAATAGTTAAAATGGGATACTTCTCACAAATTTCGTTTGTTTATCAATTGCCCTGCATGTTTTCAAGTAACTCACTATAAAATTATTTTCCTGGGATCTAATGTGTGCTTGAATTTTTCTTGAATTGTTAATTATTAATGTGCACACCGCATTCTCACTGACTTTTTATTTGAATTGCCTAATCAGTGAAGGATAAATGAAGAGAATACCAATTGATTCTATTTAATCATCCAAATTCCTATGACAAATGTTGATTACTATCAGTTTTTCCAGAAATAGGTTCGGTCATTTGTCGAGTGCACATTAAACTCTCAGCATGATTTAGGTTCGCTTTTCTACTCCTTTCTGTAACAGCTGAAAAGTGAAAAAGAAAACCTTCTATGATTAAAAACATGGGTTTTTAAACTGTCTCTCTTTGGGGAGAAGGCCAGGGTTTTCTTCATTTCACTATATATATATTTTTTAATTTTATTATTTTTATTTTTTAATTTGTTTTAATTGTTATTCCTTTTTATTTTATTTTTTAATTGTTGTTCTTGTACAGTTTTCTGTCTTTTACTCCCATCCCAGCCCACCACCCCAGCCCTCCCCAGCTCCCTCCCATTTCCGCCCCCCTAGTTTTTGTCCATGTGTCCTTTATACTTGTTCCTGTAAACCCTTCCCCTTTTCCCTGATATTCCCTCCCCTCTCCCCCTGGTGACAGTCAGCCTGTCCTCAATTTCAGTGTCTTTGGTTATATTTTACTTGTTTGTTTGTTTGTTTTATTGATTAGGTTCCTGTTAAAGGTGAGATCATATGGTATTTGTCTTTCACTTCCTGGCTTATTTCACTTAGCATAATGCTTTCCAGTTCCATCCATGCTGTCGCGGAGGGTAGGAGCTCCTTCTTCCTTTCTGCTGCATAGAATTCCATTGTGTAAATGTACCATAGTTTCTTGATCCACTCATTTACTGATGGGCACCTGGGTTGCTTCCAACACTTGGCTATTGTAAATTGTGCTGCTATGAACATTGGGTTGAATAGGTTCTTTTGGATTGGTGTTTCAGGGTTCTTAGGATATAATCCTAGCAGTGGAATTGCCAGGTCAAATGGTAGACCCATTTTCAGTTTTCTTAGAAAATTCCATACTGTTTTCCATAGTGGTTGCACCAGTCTGCAATCCCACCAACAGTGCACTAGGGTCCCCTTTTCTCCACATCCTCTCCAACACTTGTTGTTTGTTGCTTTGTGTATGATGGCCATTCTGACTGGTGTGAAGTGGTATCTCATTGTGGTTTTAAGTTGCATCTCTCTGATAGCTATTGATACTGAGCATCTTTTCCTGTGTCCCTGGATCCTCTGTATGTCCTCCTTGGAGAAGTGTATGTCCCAGTCCTTTGCCCATTTTTTAACTGGGTTGCTTGTCTTCTGAGAGTAAAGTAGTGTAAGTTCCTTATATATTTGGGAGATGAAACCATTGTCTGAGGTATCATTGGAAAATATGTTTTCCCATACAGTTGGTTCTCTTTTTATTTTAATACTGTTTTCTTTAGCCATGCAGAAGCTTTTTATTTTGATGAGGTCCCATTTGTTTATTCTTTCCTGTATGTCCCTAGCTTTAGGGGACATATCAGTAAAAATGTTGCTGCGTGAAATATCTGAGATTTTCCTGCCTATGTTCTCCTCTAGGACTTCAATGCTGTCATGGCTTATATTCCAATCTTTTATTCACCTTGAATTTATTTTTGTGTATGGTGTAAGTTGGTGCTCGAGTCTCATTTTTTTTGCATGTAGCTGTCCAGTTCTCCCAACACCACTTATTGAAGAGGCTATTTTTATTCCATTTATGTTGCTGAACCCTTTGTCAAATAATAATTGACCATAGAAACTTGCATTTACTTCTCAGCTCTCTGTTCTATTCCACTGGTCCATGTGCCTGCTTTTATGCCAGTACCAGCCTGTTTTGATTACAGTGGCCTTGTAATACAGTTTGGTATCAGGTATTGTGATCCCTCCCACTTTGCTCTTAGTTCTCAAAATTGCTGCAGCTATTCAGGGTCATTTATGGTTCCATATAAATTTTTGAAGTGTTTGTTCTATGTCTGTGAAATATGCCATTGGTACTTTGAGAGGTATTGCATTGAATTTGTAAATTGCTTTGGGTAGTATTGACATTTTGATGATGTTAATTCTTCTCATCCATGAACACGGTATATGTTTCCATTTGTTTGTGTCTTCCTTGATTTCTTTCTTCAGTGTTGTGTAGTTTTCTGCATACAGGTCTTTTACTTCCTTAGTTAGGTTTACTCCTAGGTATTTTATTTTTCTTTTTGCTGTATTGAATGGGATGTTTTCTTGATTTCTGCTTCTGCTGTTTCATTGTTGGTATACAAAAATGCCTTTGATTTCTGGATATTGACTTTTTATCCCGCTGTTTTGCCAAATTCATTTATTAGGTCGAGCAGCTTTTTGGCCGAGTCTATAGGATTTTCTATGTACACTATCATGTCATCTGCAAACAATGATGGTTTTGTTTCCTCCTTTCCCATTTGGATGCCTTTTATTTCCTTTTCTTGTCTAATCACTGTTGCTAAGACTTCTAATACTATATTGAATAGAAGTAATAAATGTGGACATCCTTGTCTTGTTCCTGATCTTAGTAGAAAAGATTTTAGTTTTTGCCTGTTCAGTATGATGTTTGCTGTAGGTCTCTCATATATGGCCTTGATTATGTTGAGGAATGCTCCCTCTATTCCCACTTTGCTGAGTGTTTTTATCATAAATGGGTGTTGTACCTTATCAAATGCTTTTTCTGCATCTATTGATATGATCATGTGATTTTTGTCTTTGCTTTGGTTTATGTGATGTATTACATTTACTGATTTGTAAATATTGAACCATCCTCACATCCCTGGGATGAATCCCACTTGGTCATGGTGTATGATCTTTTTAATGTATTGTTGGATGCAGTTTGCCAATATTTTGTTGAGGATTTTAGTGTCTATGATCATCAGTGATTTTGGCCTGAAGTTTTCTTTTTTTTTTGTTGTGTCTTTATTTGGGTTTGGGATTAGGATGATGCTGGCTTCATAAAAGGAGTTTGGGAGATTTCCATCATTTTGGATTTTTTGGAATAGTCTGTGAAGGATAGGGGTTAGCTCTTCCTTAAATGCTTTGTAGGATTCTCCTGGGAAACCATCTGGTCCAGGGCTTTTGTGTGTCAGGAGTTTTTTGATTACTGCTTCAATTTCATCTTCTATTATTGGTCTGTTCAGGTTTTCTGCTTCTTCTTCATTGAGTTTTGGAAAATTATATTTTTCTAGAAACTTGTCCATTTCACCTAGGTTTTCAAATTTCTTGGCATACAGCTCTTCATAGTAATTTCTTCCAATCCTTCGTATTTCTGTGGTGTCAATTGTAATCTCTCCTCTTTCATTTCTGTGTTTATTTGGTTCTTTTCTCTTTTTTCTTGATGAGCCTGCTTAATGGCTTGTCGATTTTGTTTATTTTTTGATGAACCAGCTCCTGGATTCATTGATCCTTAGAATTGTGCTTTTAGTCTCTATGTCATTTAATTCTGCTCTGACTTTAGTTATTTCCTTCCTTCTACTTGCCCTGGGCTATCTTTGTTGTTGTTCCTCAAGTCATTTTTTAATTTTATTTTTATCTTTATTCCTTTTCTAAGTCTCTCATTTGTTTTTTAACTTATTTTACTGTTGTTAAAATACAGTTGTCTCCATTCCCCCCCTACCTCTCTACCCTACCCTTCCCATCCCTGCCTCCCACCCTTGATTCTACCCTACTCTGGCTTTGTCCATGTGTCCTTTACACATATTCCTTGATGTCCTTCCCCCTCCCCCCTGTTCTATTATCCCTCTGCCCCCTCCCCTCTGGTTGCTGTCAGTTTATGCTTTTTAAAGAAAGCATTATGCTAAGCAAAATAAGACAGGTGGTGAAAGACAAATACTATATGATCTCACCTTCAACAGGAACTTAATCAACAAAATAAACAAGCAAAATATAACCAAAGACACTGAAATTGAGAACAGGCTGACAGTGACCAGAGGGGAGAGGGGGGAATTTCAGGGGAAAAGGGTGAAGGCTTTGCAAGAACAAGTATAAAGAACACATAGAAAATAACAAGGGAAGGTGGAAACAAGAGGGAGACGGGGAGGGTCGGGGGGTGGGCTGGAATGGGGGGAAGCGCAGAAAAGTGTACTTGAACAACAGTTAAAATAAAAATTTAAAAATAAATAAATAAGTAAAACATACTAACATAATTGTTCATTATCATTATCAAGTATTATGTACTGCTTATGGAGGGAGATAAATGAAAGTACATTTTGTACTCCTGGAATAAACAAGTTTCCTTTTATTTTAGCATAAGGGTGAATAATAAACTAGATTGCTCATTGGAATTGGGGGGGCTCATAAAACAGGTTTCAGATAGCTTCATTAATTCCCATATTTGTGACTCCAACATCAAACTTGAACATTTTGAGAACCCTCAGGACAGGTGCCTCATCATAGAGCATGTCTTAGCATCTTTCACAAATTCCATTCCTAAGACCTGGGTAGTTAACAAAAGCCACACAAAAAGGTATAATAAGGTCTCAAAATACCTCAAAAATCACCTGTAATCTTGCTTTGTGACCATTCTCAATAGCAGTAAGCAAGATAATCATGGATTATTAAAATACACAGATGTTTACAAATTTTGTTTAAGACTTTATACATCTTTTGTGCTTAGACACTTGAAAGAGCTACTTCCAAGACACAAAATTGATGAAATCGATTTCTCTATAAGAAAAAACTGACAGGCAACTTCGTTGGGAATCTTAATTACACTTGATCACCTATTTTCTCTTTTTTGTGCTCAGAAGAGTGTATTAACTGCATGTCAGATTCAGATGGAAAGCAACAGTTTCCAACCACGTTTTGGATTTTTGAGGTCTCCTCATAAAGAGCCTCTAGTCTCTGACTATTCACTCATTTATTTACTCAGCAATGGTTAATTTTCAGGCGTGCAATGTAGAAAAACTGTTACAAAATGCAGAGCACTGTGTTCCATGGAAAATAAGAGAGACATTGGTCATCTAAGGGTCAGGAAAGATTCCCCAGAGTGCCTGCCTGGTGTGTAAAGTGACACTTGAAGAATTAGTTGGGCAGTGGAATGTGGAGGATATCTGTGCTGCAGGCATAGGGATTACACACCCACAGGTCAAGGGTCAAGTGTTCCAGAAACATTCGGTGAAGGGATCCCAGAGAAGTCACAGCAAAGAGAATGGTGAGGACACTAAACACAGAGTGAGGCTGAAGTGCCAGAGGACACTGTAAACCCTGGGAAGAATTTTGGACTTTGTCTTGGGAAAAATAACATCATCCCAGGGCTTTATTAAGATTAGTAACTGAAAATACTTGGATTGACACAGAGGATGCCAACGGTCCTTCTGATCCTGAGTCATGGGAGGTCCTTTGCTCCTTCGGTACCAGTTACAACACCTCTGGGATGTTGGTTTATCCTCCCTTCGGAAATCGATGAACTTCATGCTAAACATCATCACCACCGACACATACTACGTACTCAGTAGCAATAACAAGTGAGTGACAGGTCCTCCCTGAGCACAGAAAGAAAACCCTGCTCCTCGTTCTGAGCGCCGGTGCCCAGGCTGTGAACAGAAGACACAAGGCTCAGAACACCACCCAGGCCTGGGGGTGCGGATCCACCTGACCGTGGTGGCTGGGAAGGCTAAGGAAAAAGATTGCAGATTTCTCCTTCTTCGTTGAAATGAATTGTTTGGTCCGGCAATTAGCTTGCCTACCATTTTCCCATGGACACGGATCCCCTTGATCATGCAGCTACAATAGCACAGTGAGTCCACTTCGATGTGGTAGCACCCAGCTGGCACGCGATTCTGAAAATACGGCCTCAAACGTATGCATTTTCATTCTTTGTACTTCGGTCTGGAAATTGTCTGAGCGACTGAGGCTACCTACCACATAACTCTGAGTAAGATCCAGGACCCCTCTGCATCAGAGCTGGGGGATTTGGGCAGTGCCTGGCTCCTAAAAGCTTGGCGGGCTGCCCGTCAACATTTTCCTCAGGGAAATGTGGTCTATAAATAAAATATCATAGCATATTAGTGTACTCATACCTCTACATTAGTATTCCCCCATGGCTGCCACAGAACATTCTAAGCTCAAACCTAATTCTGCCTCTTCCTAGCTACGTGTTAGAAAAGTTAATTAGGCATGCCAAAAAATAGCCTGGAAAGTTCAGGGACCCTTTCCAGAAAATGATTGTGTATGAAATAATAAAAGCAAATGGGGCATGCTAAAAAATATGAAAACAAGAAGAATGACACCAGAAGAAATTAGAAAGTAAAAAAGTGAAAAAGATTCAGAGGGTAACATAACTTTAAAAAACACAGTTCAAGCAATCTTTCACTGCAGACGAATTTACTAATAAATGGCTCTCCCTTGACATTTTTATTTATTTCATCTAGGGTGCTCAAACTTAAGATTTATCATTCTGGGGGTTGTTCAGAGTTTCAGGCCCTAAAAAATAGGCTAGATTGTGTCATATTCAAATTATGTTTAATTAGACAGGAATAAATTACTACTCATGTACAGTTTTTCGAATTTCTCAAAGTTTAGCCAATTTAGTAGAAATTACTCTGAGCAACATTTCAAAGAAATTTTATGTTAATTCAAAAATGTAAGAAGACATTTACAGATGTAGTCAGAAATGTACATTTTAATTCTTGGATGTAAGACCACTGGCTGTTGTTAATGAAAAGTCATATTAACAAAATTGTCCATATAACTAAAATATATTAATTAAAAATGGCAGAAAAGTATTTTTTTTTTATGCATGCAACAGATATTTAATGAACAACATCCAAGGACAAAGTAGTGTTCTGGGAACTGGTAATACACCAATAAATAAATATGAGATTGTTCTTCTCATGGATGTTATATTCTAAGAATAGGGAAAAGAGAACATTAAACAGATGATTGATAGATACACAAATAGAAAAGTAAATATCTGGTAATTCACGTTGTTATGAAGAGAAAAAATAGAAGTATATAATAGAGAGTAACATGGTGACTCTGATAGTCTAAAAGGTATCTAAGAAGTGACTAGTCTTTGATACAATCAACACTGAAGCAGAATTTCAGAAAGAAGGAGCAGCTCATAGCAAAGGCATAGTGGTGACAGGGGAGACAGAACGGAGGATTCTGCAGACAGGCCAAGAATTTGGGTTTTATTTTAACTGTCAGAGTAAGCCACTGAAGATTTTAAAAAGAGGATAAACGTAATTTCATTTGTACTTTTCACATATATGAAAAGTACAGCGACTTGCACCATGGTAGCCATAACGGAAGTGGAAAGAAATGAAAAGACTCAGCACGTTGTTGGAATACCTGCTGTGCAGGACTTGCCAACAGAGGCTGAGTGAGGGACAAGAGGATCACTCCTGCTCATTAACTGGGGCTAAGCAGGGTCACAGCACAACGCTGATGACCAAAATGGAGAAGACAGAATATAGGACGGGGGGAGAATTGGCCTCTGGTCCATTTATGTTTATTAGCATCAAGATATTGTTTAAAGACAAGGGACTCAGTGAAGTAGCTCAATGTCAGTGGGGTTTATAACACAACTGAGACTAAAGATACTGGAGAAATGGCTTAAAAACAGCCAGTTCATTACTTAATAACATACTTTTCATGCAGGTGACTTAATTATATATTAGGAAATTGAAAAACTAAAAACCGAAATAAATATATAAATGGAGGTTTAGTTCTAGTGCAGATAACTGAATTAACATTTTAAAAACAATTTAATGGCAGTATGTAAAAATGTTATTATGTAAGTAAATATGATCTCACCTATAAGAGGAACCTCATGAAAAAAAAAAATGAACGAACAGAATCGATCCACAGGCATGGAAACATAGAACAGACTCAAAGTGACCAGAGAGGAGGGAACAGTGGGATAAGGGTGGAAAGAAGTGGGAGGGACTAGACAAAGAACATGAATGAACGACTCACAGACATGCACAACAGCGTGGGAATTGACTGCGGAAGCGGGAGGTGGAATGGGAAGAGGGGTCAAAAGGGGAAATTGGGACAACTGTAACAGAATAACAATATAATTATTTACGATAAAAATAAATAAATATAGATTGGAATTTTTAGGAGAATGAGGAGCAGCAACAGAAATTTAATCTCACTTGAAATAATAAAATAAAAATAAAAATAAAATAAAATAATAAAAATAAAAAAATAAACAGAAATTTAATCTCACTTGAAAAAAAATAAAAGACTAGAGCATGGATACTGGACACTATTTGCTTTTGGCAACACAGCATCTAAATAGCATTTATATTCAAACAAAGTTTCAAAGTATATGAGATCAGGACTGCACCTTCCAAGACAGAGACAAAAAGGGACCAGACAATGACATATTGAAGGTTTAGCTCAAGGCATTAACTACAGCCCAAGAATTTTCTCTGGAAAGTAGCCAAATGTAGCGAAAGAGAAGCTTGCAGACTGACAACCTATGCTGGATACACAGCCTCAATGTTTTTATTAAGTACAGGTGGGATTTATTGAGAAAGTCTGGTACCCCATGAATTGGAGTCAGACTAAAAGGAAAGACTCACCAACGTTAAGTATATGGAATCCCAAATACTTCTCTATAATGTTATAGTTGAAGATATATTAATCTCTCGATTAATTAAGTTTAAAGTTATTCAATATCTTAGACCATTTCACAAATAATAAAAAGAATTTTTGAAAATTTAAATTGATTTAACCTTTTCCTTACATACTATTTGATTTCTGAGATTTTATTTTCATCCTTGTATATTTAATTGAAGATTATTATTCCTATCATGCTCATTACAATTTTATACAAACATTATTTTATTTGTAAATTTTATCCAGATTAATTTGCCTATGATTCCTTCTTGCATTTCAAACCAGGTGCCTGGGACCATTTCACTTCTTTCTAAAATACATCTTGTCAACATTTCTTTGGTGAGCTGTGTATATAAAATTGTCCATTTTCCCTGATCCGTGGAAGATATTTTTAGTGGGTACAAATTGTGAAGTTGACACTAATTTAAAGATTATTAACCTACTGTCCTTTGGTTTCCATTAAGATTTTGAGAAATCTACCCTCAACCTATTTCTCATTCCTTTGTGATTGATGTTTTTTCCCAACTGCTCTTAGGATTTTAGCTTTGTCATAATAGTTCTGAAAATTCCCTACAAAGTACCTAAGTAAGATTCTCTTTAGACAGCTTCATAGTATTTGCACATCTACGTCTTTTATTATTTCCGGAAAACAACCATCCATTATGTTTTCAAATATTGCTATTTTTCCATTTCCTTTCTTCTGTCTCTCTGGAGCTCTAGTTAGATATTGGTGTCCATTTAGATTTCATATTTTTTAAAGTAAATTTTACTCATTAAGCTACTACAGTTCTCCCAACTTTTTTTATCCCCTCTACCCGCTCTTTTTTGCATGCTCCACCCTCCAGTTTTCCCACCCCCACCTTAGTTCATGTCCATGGATCATGTGTATAAGTTCTTTGGTTTCTCCATCTCCTATACTATCCTTTACCTGCCCCTGTCTATTTTGTGCCCATCTGTTATGCTTCTCATTCCCTGTACCTTTCCCCACCCCCATTATCCCCCTTGCCACTCTGTCGGGAACTACCCTGCCTGGTTTCAGAAGCTGTAACCCCCCCATGGCTAAGGCTGAGTAAGTGACCTTGGGACCATAAGCCGCTAAGGAGACAAAACTTATCTTCCTGGCTGGGGCGCCACCTCTGCCCCCTTTCACTTCACCCTGCTTGGCCCCCCGGGCAGATGACTGGTTAGCCAATGATGGCTAAGATTCCTGTAGGGAGGGACGACCTAAGACAGGCATGGTTGTGATGGGGCCCCCAGGGAAGGACTTGGGGGACTATAGAAAAAGGGGGTGGTGGACCCTCACCCCTTGGCTTTGGCATACCCTGAGTCCTCATTCTGTCTGTAGTAAGTCTCCTAATCTCTTGGCTGCCTTACTTCCCCTGCCTGATTTAAGCCTGAAACAATGACAGAGGGCGGTGCAGCCCTGGGCAGGAACAGGCGGTTCCCTGGGGCAATCAGGCCTAAGAAAGAATGCTTAAAATCCTGTGAAACCTGCTTTGCAAAGAATGTCCTCAGCTTTCTGATAAGAGTCTAAGCATGAAATGAGTTTGTTTCCCAAAGTTTTATGGCCCTTTAGCTAGCTGACCCTGAATCAGAATAAGCCCTCATAGTTCCTTGAATGTTATCTAGTTTGATCATTACTGCTTGACAATGATTGATGAGCTTTACCTGTATTCCTGTGCACATTGAACCCAATAAAATCCCATTGAGGAACAGGCTCAAGGCCCTTCTCCTCTGAGAGACTGGCCACCTCTCTTCCCCAAGCAGATCATGTCTTCGTAGGCTAAGTCTCATCTGTGGTGGAGGGCAGGGACTTGGGCAGGCTCTGCATGCAGAGCTCCCCCACACCCATCCTCACTGGCTATTCACCTTTTGGAGTGATTTTCATTTCTGTGATTCTGTTCCTGTTCTAGTTGTTTGCTCAGATTATGTTTTTCTTTTTGGTTTTTTTTTTTTTTTAGGTTCAGCTGTTGATAGTTGGTAAAGTGTTGCCATTTTACCGTTCATAGTTTTTGATCTTCTGTTCCTTAGGTTAATTCCTTTAACTTTTCATGTAATAAAGGCTTGCATATTTCTTAATGACTTCTTCAAATTATATATCTCCTTGTATTTTCCATTGTATTCTGCTTAGCTCCTGAAATTCTTATTTAAAAATATAACTGATTGAACAGGCAGGATAGCAAAAACTCCTCACCAGATTTTTCAGGCTGTCTACAGAACCCAGTGTATTTTATTTTATTTTTATTCTTTATGCTGTTAGAGTTACCCCGTTTTTTTCTCCCTTTCCCTAC
The DNA here is from genome assembly GCA_004027475.1 of Anoura caudifer. Taxonomy (NCBI): domain Eukaryota; kingdom Metazoa; phylum Chordata; class Mammalia; order Chiroptera; family Phyllostomidae; genus Anoura; species Anoura caudifer. Next base: position 32,622 of record PVKU01011882.1, read on the forward strand.
CCAGCCCCACACTCTCCCCTCCCTAAGTCAATCCCCACACTGTTGTCCCTGTCCATGGGTTGTGCATAAATGCTTTTTTTTGGTCAATCCCTTAACCATAATTCATCCCTCCCCCGCAATGCTACAGAACCCTATTTATTTTTAATCCAAACTTCTTCAAACTTATCAATGGATTAGAAACAAAAAAATTAAAGGACTACTTTTGCATAAACACATTAATTCTGTTTAATTATGAAAGTGAGAGACAAAACTCACATTTCTGGAAATATCCACAAATGCTGCACACTACATGAGGTAGCATCCATTTAACGTGGTTCTTGTTTGTTTTATATTTGTTTCTAAACTTTCAGAACATTACAAAAAGTTATATTTATTTAAGCTAATTTCACTCCAGTTAAATATGAATGATTAAACAATTCTGCCTTCATGTGATTCCATACCCATCCTAAAACTTGCAATTAAACATTTTTTGGTAAATTGTCACCATTCCTACTCTTCACAGGTTATCTTAGTTCCCCTCAGCAATTTCCAACTTTGGCAAAAAGCCCGCAGGTCGGTTTGCCTGCTCTTTTTTGAAACTCTAGGAAAATATCATACCACTATCATGAAGGACTTCATTCTTTTTATTCCCAGCCTCACTGTTTCACAAAATCTTTATTCATCTAAAACCAGCATTCTTTCTTATTTGCTGTAATAGCTCTTCCAAATTTTGACACCCTTCTCAAACGCTACCCTACCACTCTACCTAATGGTGACTCAAATGCCCTTATTCCATTTCTTTGTTATTTCATTTCTTTGTTATTTGTTATTTTCCTTTATTTATATTTGCTCTCTCTGGCCAAATAGTTTGACTTCAGTAAATGTTTAACAAACACTTTAATAAATAAACACATTCAAGTGACAGCAAAGACAAGTGATTTGATAGCAGGATGTGAATGACCTTATTCATTCTGTGTAATTAAGTCTGTTCATAGTTAAAGGAGTCTTTTTAAAACCTTCCCCATAAGAAGAATCTACCTAATTTAAAAGGAACAATTATATTATAAATGTAATATATGCTTATGGCTAGTATTAAAAGCATATGAAAGGTTTAGCATGGGCCCTTGAGTACTGTGAAATTTAAAAAGAGATCCCTTCTATTTTTTCAGAATATAAAATGTCATTGGACATGTGTTCAGATTAAAACTTTGATAAGTATTCTTACAGAATTTTTACCAACTAACCTTGTTCTTCATTTTATATACTAAATAGTACATCTGTTGCTTTTATTGAATATCAGGATTATATTTTCACCTTTAGAGTTATTATTAAAATATATAATATGTAAAGGACAATAAGAGATAAATTATGGAAATAAGCTATAATTTTGAGGACTTAGGAAATTTCTAAGCGTAGACAATATAAAAATGATTAGAAAACCATCTGCCCTGAATGGAATAGATATTAACTTGACTATAGTTGGGAGAATTGGCTGTGTGTTCTGATTTTTTTGACAAGTTAGAAATATGTCCACAAAGTTACTAAAGTAAGCTTTTATAACAAGATCGCCAGAAAAAAAGAATAAAATCATATATATTTACATCACCTTTTCCTCTTCAAGGAGCAAAGAAATCAACACCAAATACAATTCATACACTTCACTTTTTAGTTACAATAGCATTGATGTCTGTGTCATTGTATTATTGGAAATACAGAAGGAATGCTAAATAAGCCACAGTAAGATTTCATAAAAATCACTTTTTATGTAGCAGACACACAGTCAAAGGTCATTTCCACTCAATATAGTGCATACCATGTATTAACTATAAAACCTGTAGATTTTTAAAAATAAAAATAATCAATAATGTTGACAGAATGTTTTTTTAATGTACGGAATGTGAAAACTGTAGAAGACATGTTACTTCTACAGTCTTTTTTAAAACTTAGTATTTGCTAAAAAATAGCAAAAGATTTAGCAGACCCAGGAAGTAACACCCTGCAATGTGTGTTTCCCAGGAAGGAAATTCCAACAATGAGCAGCAGCCTGCAGATGACATGTGATGATGGTCAAGTTTCCTTCTCTGGGGCTTCTTGACGTTTTATCCGATGACTTTTTTTTTTACTTATTAAAGTGTTTGATTATATATAACATGGTATCTTGACAACTTAAATGGTTGAATCTTTGAATTTTTTATACTTTTAACATAAATCTTAGCATAATATAATTTTAAAAATTGAATTTTTTAAAATTCCCTCCCCAAAACACTTTATTTCTCTGAAAAAAAAATTCTGGAGTAATCTGACTCCATATCATGACTTCACTAAACATCAATATTTCAGGAAATCATCTGTTTAATATTAACAGGTCACCTAAATCATCAAGGATCTTTTACATTTAATATTTTATAGGACAGTTATCTTCAAGTCCCATGTTTCAAAGTCATTTGCCATCAATAAGTGAGAAAAAGAATAGATTATGTTTGAGGAAGTATCAGTTCTTTCAGTCTATAAAAATAAATGAGAAGAGTAAAATCTCTGAAGGAAAATAGCCCTACATTTACGTCCTATTTCCGTCATTCACCATGTGGATTTGATCAGCGTACATGGCATCTTCAGCTTCTTCATCAGTTAAAGAGGAACATCTGTATTATGCAACAAGACTGTGTGTGTGTGTGTGTGTGTGTGTGTGTGTGTGTGTGTGTACGTGTGTGTGTGAATGTTAACACAAAGTGTATGAAGTGCTGACATGAGGACTAACTGCCATGTATCCAGCAATAAATGAGGAAAAGTGGGTCCACACTAATGTGCTGCTCCGTGTGAGAAATGGGTCCCTGTGTTCAAGTGGTTACAAATTTATTTTCTCCTTTTTTAGAGCTTGATCTTGGTAAAAACTAACGTAGCAAGTTAAGATATTTTTGCACCAAGATCTCAAGAACGCAAATACAACTTTTGAGCTCTCTGAAAATTAGTCTCGTCTTTAAGCTGACACTCCAACTAAGAGTGAATAACAATCGTTCTTATCAACCTGTCATTTTGGGTATGAACGAAAGCTGGGCAGTTCCCTGGACCACTAGACCACTTGTACTGAGGAGAGACTTTGATACATGCTGACTGGAGGGAGACTAGGAACCTAACCCTTGACCTCTAGCCAGCTGGCCCCAGCTCTTCTGGTCCCCAGACAGGTTTGCTTCCTTAGGTGGCAATTTCTTCCACTCCAATCACAAGAGACCTTTGAGCCCACCAGCATAGCGAGGTTCTCAGGTCACTGGATGCCAACCACTGGCCCTCACCATTGTACCTGTGGGAATCTCTCTGCTGGTTCTTAGGATTTGTGCTGACTGGTCAGTGTATTCACCCACTGCCAAATACGCCCACATGGTCCAGAAATTCAAAGAGCAGCAATCTGCTGGTCTCCTGGGTTCCACACCTGCTCTCAGGCTCCCACCTAAGCCTGAGATTAGTCTCTCTGGTGAAAACTTAGCCAACTAGGAACAGAGTCACCTTCCTCCGAGACATCATCCCTTGCTATTCTGTTCTCTTTCCTCCAGCCGGTCCTATCAGAAATTCTGTTTTCTATTTTTGTAATAAAAATACAATTATAGTAACAATGATAATGACATCTATATTTCTATTCCACTTTATGTTTTTGCTGTGACCTCACTTCCTTTTTACACAGAAAACCAAGGTCAAGTTTGAGTGGGAAGGACTAAGACGTAAACAAAGAAAGGTCAAGGATGATAAAAGCCAGGGCTTCACACCATCACACGGCCATTTCTTCACACCGTGCACAGGGATTTATAATGGAAAGTCATGATGTTCAGAATCCCTTAGCTCCTCTAGCCAAAGGTGCCTTCACAGACAAGTGCAATCTCGCCCATTCAGTCAAGTTTCCCTCAACTGAGCATAATCTGTCTTATAAATCTCTAAGGAAATCATTTAGTGATGCTCTCATGTATTCTTCCCCCAGACACTTATTGAGAATCTGTTATTGAACAGGACCTGTCCTGGTTGATGGAAATCCAGAAATGAAAACAGTCTCTCATCTCATACAATTCACAGTCGAGTGGAGAGGATGATGCCCAAAGCAGATGGTGATGCGATGTTTGCATTTTCATGTGCATGTTACAGAGGACCACCAACCCCAGACTAGGCCATTAGGAAGGACTTCCTAGAGGAATTGCCATCTAGTTAAAATTAAAGGAATAGCGGTTATAAATCAGCAAAAATTGAGGGAAATGCTGTTTCCAGTAAAGAACAGGAGTAGCCAAAAAGAAATGTGTGTAGGGATTTAGCTCAACGACACCACAGAGCTGAAAAAACAAACACACAACAACAACACAAAAAAAAAACATGCTCACAATCTAGGCAGCCGGCAATAAATGAACTTGGCTTGTTTCTCTAGGTTGATGGTGACATCTTTAACAGAAAACCAGCAGGAAAGTGACCTGGTCAAATTGCCCATCAGGTATGTAGCCCTCTGGAGATGGTGCCCAGGTGGCTTCTAAATTGCACACACCTGATTTTTGTGCCACAAAGTTGCTCTTTAGTTGTTCCATGTAACTAAGATTTACTGTACTCAGTGTGTACCCTGCTAAATGCCCAAACAATAGCTGGAACTTGGGCTCTAAGTAAAACCTGGTGAATCAAAAATTGAATAAGTAGGAAAAAAATTCTCCCTCTCTATTCTTAAACTGGTGAGATAAAAAAAAAAAAAAAAAAAAAAAAAAAAAAAAAAAAAAAAGCTAACACGACATAGGGTGCCTTTCCCCCATCCTGGGACAACCAACCGTTCAGGCTGCAGTATTTGAAACAAATTAGCAAGTCTCCTGAAAAATAATTCTAAGTAGATATTTTTGTTGTTTTTAAAATGTGATAAATTTGAAATAGGACAGGTATCAAGTTTCTTCTCTTCTTTTCCACAGGGCTTCAAGAAAGAAAAAAAAAGAACCACTCATTATCACACAACCATAATTATGGCAGAAACTCTGCAAAGTATTGTTCTACAACCTGGTGGATGAAATACACACTAGTCGTCCCAAATAGCTCTCTTTCTTATTATTTAACAGCCTCCACCTAGAACAGAGATTTTTCTATGTCTCATCATTATAATTGTTCTTTATCAAACTCTTCCCACTCTTATGTTTTCCCTATTTTCTCCATAAAATATGGGAATAAAAACATCAGTAATAAAAATGTAGGCTTCTGGCCCACATGCTCTATCATACACTAAGCACACAGATTTCGCATGAGAGAATAGCATTATCTTGCATTAATTACGATATTAACAGAAATCTCATGTGTACGTTAAACAATATCATGTACTTGGAACTTCAGGACAATTATAAAACACCCAGCTTGACAACAAACACTGCAGAATACACATTCTTTTCAAGGAAACACAGGAAAATCCACAAAGATAGACCATATGCTGAGCCATAAGACAAGTCTCAATGAACTTCAAAACACTAAAGTCCTGCAAAGTGTGCTCCCTGGCCACAATAAAATTATTTATAAATGAATAACAGTATATCTCTAATAAAGACCAAATATTTAACAACAAAAAACCACACTTCTGATAAAAGTTATTAAAGAAAACTCAAGAAAGAAATTTTTAAATAGTTAAATTGAATGATAAAAAACAACATAAATTACGGGATAGGGCTAAAGCAGTGTTGGAAAAACATCCATTGTTTTATGAATATACGCACATAATAAATAGCTGTTGTCATTGTTAGTGTGAAAAACTAAATGGACATTTTTCTGTTCGATATCAATAGACTTTTTGCCCCTCTTCTTTGCCTCTTTTTAATTTTCATTAAGTTATAAAGATACAATCTTACATGCTCAGCATAATGATACTAAACATACAGGAAAAACTGTGTTAAACTCAAATAAGCTCTTCTCACACATTCACAAACATGATGGCTGTATCCACATAAAAATATTTCTTGTCATACACAGATACATATATGAGGGGGGACCCCCAATAAATGGAATTTATTTTTTAAAAACTGTGTATTTATTCTTACATGTTTAAACTTCAATCATCTTCCAAGTACACTCCACTTGATGCAATACACCTATTGAGACTTTTTTCCACTGCTCAGAGCAATTTTTGAACTCATCGATTTTAATGCTTTTTAACGCTTTTGCCATTTTTTGTTTCACCCTTCCACATTGGCAAAACATTTCCCTTTGGGACTTTTTTCATCCAAAAAAAACCAAAAAACAGTCATTCAGCATGAGAGTGGGTGAATAGGGATAGTGAGGCATAGGGGTTCATGCCATTTTTTGGTAAAAAACTACAGAAAACTCAGCATGGTGTGGGCAGGTGTGTGCTTGTAAATCACCCATCATGAAATGGGCAAATGTGTTAAGTCTTCAAAAAAAATTTGCTGAAGCCTGACACAGCCTCTCACAACAATGCCAGCTGGTAAACTGATACAGCTGGGTTCCTAGAATACTCACCTTGTGGCAGAAGCCTGCTCTACAGGGGGCCCACCCACCCAGAAGGTAATTGTGTTTGGGGGGGATCCCCCTCATATACGCAGTCTTCTTTCCATGAAAAGCAGAACTGAATTCGAGAAATCAGATTTGTACTATTGATTTAAATAATGGTTTAAACCTCTAACATAATCCATATTTTAAAATATAAATATATATTTTACATATATGCATATAAAAACAGAGATTACACACATAAACAAAGATTATATACATAAACAAATAGCATATCAGCATTGGGTTTTTTTTAAGTTTTATTACTTTCTTTCACTCTTTAAAACTGCTTCTGACTGTCCATTATCTTAAATTCTTAGGATGTGAGGTTCCGGCCAAGATGGAGGCGTAGGCAGACACACTGTGCCTCCTCTCACAACCAAAATGAAGGACAACAAAGATTTAGAAACAAGAAAACAACAGAACTCACAGAAAATCGAACTGTTTGGAAGTCCAACAACCATTCATCCAGACCAGTAAGAGGGGCGGAGTCGCAGCAGGAAAAAGCGGAGGTGCGGACGGGCACGCAGGCAGCAGCGGCTGGCAGCCCCCAGGGGCACAGGCGGCGACTAGCTGACCCCGGGCCCGGGGTGGCAACTGTGCCAACCCAGTGAGGCCACGCAAGGCAGCTGGCTGACCGGGTGGTCCCACATCCACGCACAGACAATCCAGGCAAAGGGGAAACGGGGGAAGGGAGGGGAATCTGAGAGAGAGCAGACCAAGCGCCATTGTCTCCTCTCAGACCCCGCCCCCAC
>PVKU01011883.1:0-39828 GCA_004027475.1 Anoura caudifer
TTTTTTTTTTTTTTGTTTCTTGTTTCTTCATTCTTTTCTGTTTGGTTGTTTCTTTCTTCCTTCTGGTCCACTCCATGGATTTGAGTCCCAGTTTTCCTCCCATCTCTATTGGCTCCCTGTGCATTTTCCTTCATTTCACGTATTGTAGCCTTCATTTTTTCATCTAATTTGCAACCAAAATCCACCAATTCTGTGAGCTTCCTAATCACCAGCGCTTTGAACTGTGCATCTCATAGGTTAGCTACCAGTGCTTTGAGCTGTGCATCTGATAAGCTGGCTATCTCTTAGTTGCTTAGATGAATTAACTCTAGGGCTTTGATCTGTTCTCCCATTTGAGCCATTTTTGGTTTTGGTTGGGTTTTTTTTGTTGTTGTTTTTTTTGGGGGGGTTAGGGTTTTTTTGTTTTTTGTTTTTTTTTTTGGTCTGGTCATGGCTGTTATGTAGTGAGGGGCAGAGCCTTAGGTATTCACCAGGGTGGGGCAACCCAGTTGCTGGGTTGTGATGCTGGATGTGGGGGCGGGGTCCGAGAGGGAACAATGGTGCTTGCTGCTCTCCCTCTTGAATTCTAGTCCCCTCCGCCACTTTCCCCAAGCAAATTGGGCCCCTCTGATGCTGATTTCCATGTGGGTGGTCTTGTGTGCACTCTAGGACCCTGTGAGTCTCTCCAACGAACTCTCCTGTGAGTCTGGGATTCTCTCGGCACCTCAACCCTGACAAGTGTTTTCAATTGGTGCCTTTAGGCTTCGTTTCCCAGCACTGGGGACCTGCGCCACGTACTCTGTCTTGCTGCCGGTTTTCACCTGGTTTATCTGCACGCAAATGTGTGACCGTGGTGAACCACGTTGTGTGCCTTGCTTAGTTTGCTTGTTGCCTTCCTGCAATCGGTAACCGCTGCCTGTGCGCCTGGGACCACTAGCCACTGCTTTTTCCTGCTGCGACCCCTCTCCACCAACCACCAACTCGGCCCCTCTTACGGGACTGGGTTAATCATTGTCGGACTTCCGTACAATTCAGTTTTCTATCTGTTCTGGTTGGTTTTTGGGGGGTTCTATATTTTTGTTGTCCTTAATCTTGGTTGTGAGAGGAGGCACAGTGTGTCCACCTACACCTCCATCTTGGCCAGAAGTCATTTGTTCACGTACATTTAAATTGGTGTTTTGTTTTGGTTTTCTTTTTGTTTGTTTGTTTGTTTGGGGTTTTGTTTCACTGAAACATTAATGGTGGTTTATTAATATTTTTCATAATCCTTTTCAAATGTCCTCTTTTTTCAATAATTTTTTCAATTACAGTTTACAGTTCACAGTTCATATTATTTTGTATTAGTTTCAGCATAGTTTCAGGTGTACAGCATAGTGATTAGACATTCGTATACTTTACAAAGTGGTTCCCATGATATTTCCAGCACCCACCTGGCACCATACATAGTTGTTACAGTAACATTGACTATATTTCCTATGCTGTACTTTACATCTCCATGACTACTGTATAACTGCCAATCTGTACTTCTCAGAATCTTCACCTTTTTCACCCAGTTCTCCAACCCCCCACCCTCTGGCTACCATTAGTCTGTTCTCTGTACCCATGACTCTGTTTCTGTTTTGTTTGTTCATGTATATTGTTCTTTATATTCCGAATATAAATGAAATCATATGGTATTTGTTTTTCTCTGTCTGACTTATTTCACTTAATAATATTAAACTTAATAATAATTTCTAGGTTCATCCAAGCTGTTGCAAATGGTAAGTTTCCATTCTTTTTTATGGCCAAGTAATATTCCATTGTACATATGCACCTCAGCTTTTTTATCCACTCATCTATTGATGGGCACTTAGGTTGCTTCCATAGCTTGGCTGTTGTAAATAGTGCTGCAATGAACATAGGGGTGCATATATTCTCTCTTGATACTTTTAAGATTGTCTTCAACCTTTGGCATTTTAATTATGATGGTCCTTAGAGTGAGCCTCTTTGGGTTCATCTTGTTTGGGACTGTCTGTGCTTCCTGGGCTTGTACGTCTATTTCTTTTGCCAGATTAGGAAAGTTTCAGTCTTTATTTCTTCAAATAGTTTTTCAATTCCTTGCTCTCTCTCATCTCCTTCTGGTACCCCTATTGTGTGAATGTTTGAACACTTTATGTTGTCCCAAAGGCCCCTTAAACTGTCCCTATTTTTATTTTTTATTTTCTTTTGCTGGTCTGATTGGGTGTTCTCTATTACCTTAGCTTCCAAATTGCTAATTCAACCTTCTGCTTTATTTAATCTACTGTTGGTTCCCTCTTATGTATTCTTTTTTAAAATGATTTTATTTACTTATTTTTTAGAGAGGGGAAGGGAGAGAGAAAGAGAGGAAAAGAAACACCAATATGTGGTTGCCTCTTGCATGCCCTCTACTGGGGACCTGGCCCACAACCCAGGCATGTGCCCTGACTGGGAATCGAAACAGCAACCCTTTGATTTGCAGGTTGGCACTCAACCCCTGAGCCACACTAGCCAGTGCCCTCTCTTGTATTTTTCACTGCAGTCATTTTATTCCTCATTTCTGACTGGTTATTTTATGTTTTTCATCTCTTTGTTGAAGTTCTTACTGAGATCATTGATCATTCTTATAATCAGTGTACTGAACTCTTCATCTGCTAGATTGTGTGTTTTCATTTTTTTTTCTTTGAGATTTATTTTGTTCTTTCACTTGGGACATGTTTCATTGATTCCTAATTTTGGCTGCCTCCCTGTATTTCTTTTCATGAATTAGGTAGAGCTGCTACAGCTCTTAGTCTGGGTGGGGCAGGATCTCATGGAATCACCAGAGTGGGGCAAATGGTGTTAGCTAGCTTGATGGAGACTCACATAAGGTGCACATATAGACTAGGTTGAAGGAGCTCAACAAAGGGACAATAGCTTCTGCCAACACTTCCATCTAGGAGAATGCTGCCCCTTCAGCACTAATCCTGAGGCCAGACAATACAGTATCTGCCCTTATGTCCCTGGTGCTTTTCAAGGTGCTGTCTCAGTGCTGGATTTCAGAGCTAGTGAGTCCAGTCTGTCAGTGAGCAAGTCCATGAATGGGCCCTTCAAAAGGGATGCTGCAGACTCTGGCAGCTTTCCATTTCACTCAGTTACAATGTTCTCTAGTTTTTGCTGCCAGAAATTGTGGAGACTTTTTTCCCCAGCACTGGATCCCTGGGCTGGGTAGCCCAGTGTGGGACTGGGATTCCTCTCTCCTCTGGGGGAATCTCTGCAGCTGATATTTCTCCAAATTTTTAGCCACCACACTGTAGATGTGGGACAAATCCAGTCTGTGTCTTTGCCTCTCATATCAGTCTTGGCATGGCTTCTTCTGTATATCCTTAGTGATAAGATTTCTGCTTAGTTAGATGTCAGGTGGTTCTCAATGATTGTTGTCTTATAATTTAGTTGGAATTTTGATGTGGTCACAGGAGAAGAAGAGTACATTAACTACTTCCCCATCTTGACCAGAAACCTCTCATTGAGATTTTTACTTTCATATGTTTTCTTATCACTAGTTACTACCTTTTTTTGTAAGACCAGTTTAATGGTAATGAATTCTTTTAGCTTTTGCTTCTCTGGACAACTGTCAGTCTCAGTTCTCTATGATAACTTGCCAAGTATCATTGGTTGAAAGTTTTTTCCTTTCAGCAGTTTAACTATATTATGCTACTCCCTTCTAGCCTGCAAAGTTTCTGATGAAAACTCAGCTGATTGTCTTATGCAGGTTCCCTTGTACATAATTAGTTGTTTTTTTCTTGCTGCTTTTAAGATGGCCTCTTGATCTTTAACTTTTGACATTTTAATTATAATGTGTTTGGTGTGGATGTCTTTAGGTTCATCTTAAGAATCTCTGTGTTTCCTGGAGCTGAGTATCTATTTCCTTCCCCATGTTAGAGATGTTTGCAGTCATTATTTCTCAAATAAGTTTTCCACCCTTTTCTCTCTCTCATCTTTCTCTGGAATTCCTATCATGCTAATGTTATTCCATTCGATGTTGTCCCTTAGGTCCCTTAAGCTATCTTCACTTTTTATTTTTTAAGTATATTTTATCGATTATGCTATTACAGTTGTCCCATTTTTTCTCCCCTTTAATCCCCTCTGCCCTGCACTGCCCCTCCCACCAGCATTGGTTCTCCCCTTAGTTCATGTCCATGGGTCATGAATGTAAGTTCTTTGGCTTCTCCATTTCCCATACTGTTCTTAACCTCCTCCTGTCTATTTTGTATCTACTGTTTATGCTTCTTATTCCCTGTACCTTTTCCTGAATTCTTCCTCCTCCTCCTCCTTGCTGATAACCCTCCATGAAATCTCCATTTCTGTGATTCTGTTCCTGTTTTACTTATTTACTTAGTTTGTTTTTGTTTTTGTGTTAGGTTCAGTTGTTGATAGTTTTGAGTTTGTTGTCATATATTTACTTTTTAAAAATCTTTTTATTTTTCCTTCTCTGGGTGATTTCCACTGCCCTGTATTCTAGGTCACTGATCCATTTTCTCCTTCATATAGTCTGCTGGTGAACCCCTTAGTGTATTGTTCAATTCAGCTATTGCATTCCACAGGTTTATAACTTATGTTTCATGCGTTGTTATATTTTCTCTTTGTTGAAGTTCTCATTATGTTCATTCATTCTTATGAGTTCAGTGAGCATCTTCATGACCATTACTTTGAACTTTGAACTCAGTAATCAAGCGGATTATTGAGGTTTTTACTTTTTTTTTTTTTTAAATTTAGAAACTATTTCCTGGCATTTTTCATAGCCATATATAATCAGTGTGTTGAGTCATGATCAGAGCATACCACTAAGATGGTGCAAGGATGACAATCATGGAATGAGAGAAATGCATGATCTGTGTGAGCACATGGGGTTCAGCTTTAGGGATTATTTGCTGACTCAATGTCACTAGGATTTCTGCTCTGGAGGTAGAAACTCTCACTTCCTTCTTGCCCAGAAAAAAGGATAAACCAAGTTGTACAGTAACAACAGTTTATAAAATGTGTCCATAAAAAGGAAAGAATACTTTGTGTTTGTATTTAGATTGGGCAGGCTGCTAAAGTGTTCCGTCCTCCAGGACAATACACAAGCCAAGTTAGAAAATCAGAAGTAATTTTGGTCAAATCAGTGTAGGAGAGTTGAGTACCAAAAATCACTTATCAGTCTTGGATGTGATCACAAACAAGACAGCCTAAATTCTCACCCTTGTTGAAGACAATCAGGGATGAGATAGAAAAAGAAGAAACCGTGGCCACCTTTCTAGAACAAGTCCAACAAGCAGAGGTCAGATCTAGGTTCTAGGGTGCACTTGGGGGTCCAGAAGTGAGGCAGTAAGCTTCACCTTCTTGAAGTTTCACCCCCAACACTGGTAGTGGGGATGAAAATTTTTCCAGCTCTTTCAAGAAAAAAATATTCACAAGGAAGTTGAGGTATGCTAAGGGCAGCAGATCAGTACATGATGGCCATTGAAAAGAGCTTATTATTCACAGTTGCCAAGAGGAGAGGGTACATGCCATGCATTGGGGGGGTGGCACATGGGGAAATGCCAGGGCTGATCAGGAGGCAGAGGGAGAGGAAAGAACTGTCAAAGAGAGCTTTTGTTGTGATTCTTGTGGGAATGAATTAGGTGAGACAAGCCCAGGGTAGGGGCACCGATCCAGCAACACCTCCAGACTTCTCAGATTCTCTGGGTTGGAGATGTCTCCAACATTGGCTCTGGTTGTCCTAGCCTGAATCATTTAGTGGTGAAATGCCCCTGTGAAGGCAAGGAATAATAAATGCAACTTTCTGTCATCTTGGTAGACACAAAGACCCTGGAGGAGGGAGGAATTAAGTCCTTAAGATAAAGCATCTTTCCTTTCTGGTTTTCAAAGAGAAACATTGCCAGAACTCTCAAGGGAGTGTCTTCAGAGGTCTTGGAGGGAATCCTGATCAATTGGAAGGAGAAAGACAGAAATGGGGTTCGGGCTGAAGCAAAGCACCTCTGCAGGGCACAGTAAAAATGTTTCCTTTCCTGGAAGAGGATCACAAAGATCAAACATGGGAGGGATGCAAAACTATGCATAAACCTTTGAACCCTTCTTCCTCTCCCTCTTCCTGCCACCTCCCACCTTCTTGTAGAGCACTTCCAGGTTCTAGGGATCTATTTTGTACAGAATCTTTGTGCTAACATAATTATAGAATCCAGAAAAAATAAACTGATGGATAGAATAAAGAGATAGCAGAAAAGAGACGGGGGAAGGAGGAAGAGGAGCCATGTGGTCTGAGCCTCAGATGGTTGAGGGTGTCAGAAGCAGGGTCTTTGAAAGCTGTGATAGAAGCTGTTGGGGGTGAAGGGAGAGAGAGATGAAGAAATAGAACATTTTATAGATGTTTTACTGTGTGTTAAAAAATATTTTCTCTTTAACGTTCTCTCAAGAGACTAAATACAGATTTAGACTGCTTTCAATCCTACTTTTATATCAAGCTGTTATTTCTTGGAAGGTGATACCATGCCAGGACTGGACCGTATTGGAGTCCCGTGTTTATATGGGTTACATTGTATTGAGCCATGTGTTTTTATAAACTATAGTCAGTGATGATTTTGCCACTATCTACTTTTTATAGAAAAGCAAAAAAATTATTTTTGGCTTTTATGTTTTAGAACAGAGAGAAGCCTGGGTATCACTCATAAGAAAAGTGGATGCTCTGGTTTCATCTCCCTTCCCAAGTGTGCGAGTGCAGACTTTCTGATTCAGATATTGAGCAGCAGTAAAGAGGGCCTCTCCTCCCCCCATGCCAGGAAAAAGCCAAACAGATTGGAGGAAAAGTAAACAGTGAACAGCAGTCCTTTTGTCTAAGGGCTACAGAATGACCAAAAGGGATGGTTTGGTGCCCTGGCCAGGGGTTTTAGTAGGTTGGAGCATCATCCCATTCACTGAAAAAACAAAAACAAAAATGGTTGTGGATTCGATCCCCAGTCAGGGCGCATACCTAGGTTGCAAGTTTGATCCTTCATTGTGGGGTGGTGTGTATGGGAAGCGACCAAACAATTTTCGCTCTCTCTCTCTCTCTCTCTCTCTCTCTCTCTCTCTCTCTCTCTCTTTCATAAATAAATACCTGGAGTGAAGATAAAATAAAAGGGGGTTATGGCTTGGCTCACTTTCTCTGCTTTATTCCACGGGTTTCTTTTCACTCAACTGTCTTAACTGAGTGACTGTTCCAGTTTTAAAATGGAGCACAAAGCCTTTGTGTCACTTTTCTCAGCCAGAGAGATCTAGGCTTTTTTTGTTTTGGATAGCAGTATTGTCATGCCAGATGTAACTTACTTCTGACATATGGGAGAACTAATGATGAATTCAGGACAGGTAGGCCCATGCAGGAGATGTGCAAATGGAAAGGAAAATGTGCTGCATGTGTAAATAGTTAAGCCAGCAAGGAAGCGCTTTCTGGCACCTCTGATGGAAAACTGCTATTGAAAAAGAGACACCCCACCCCCTGCAGCAGTTTAAAGTCAAAAGAGTAGCTGCTTGTTACTTTTCATTTTTAATGCTGAGGGGATCAATTAGAGCCTTCAGATCTCATCCCCCAAGGCCCTAGTCTGAGCCTGCTGACTCAGGAGGGGCAGACAGCACTTCCTCCCGAGAGCAACACTTCTTAATTGGTTTGAAAAATTGCAGCTGGATCCCAACAGCTGCTGCTCTGGGCTGGGTCAGGAGCCAGGAGGGATGGGAGAGCAGGGTGACAGCTCAGCCTCAAACTTTCCAATCCCTGCTGGTGACTTCTATGTATCACCTTTCTTTTCCTTCCCCCTTAAGTATATTCCTGGAAGCTGCCCCCAACCCTCCAAATTCCTTAAAGCCTGATCACATGACATAACCTCTTCTAATGAGGTGATGCCATTTCAGGAGGTAGCATCTCCCCTCTGAGCCTGCCAGGCCTGGCAAGTCATTAGCGAGACAATTCCCCTTCTGTGTCTCTGCCCCAAGCCCCAGCAGAGAGCCCTCTTCTATTTTTACCTTTGATTTAATGCTTGCCGTCTTGTTTTCTCTTTAGCATTTGTCCTCGGTTCTTTAACTCCTCCTTTTTCTTCATGAGAGTTCCTTGAGTACATTTACTGCCGACTCTCCAGGCACCTGTGGGAAGCAGGGCCACTTCTGGGGTGGAAGCCACTGCCTGACTTACTGACCTACGGCTTGGAAAAGGAAGAGCTCTACTTGTTTTAGCCTTGTTTCATCATCTATAAGTGAAGAGGGTTAGATCAAATCAATTTGTTCTCAAATTTTTCATTTTCTTTTGGCAGTTAAAAAATTTATTCAGATGAAAAGTAGCAGGAAGGACATCCTACAGAGCCCTGCCCATTCGGCTCAGGCCCCTATTCCCAGCTGACACCTCTCCCCAGACCACAGCTCAGAAATCACCAGACTGGATGCTCCCCCCAAGACTCCCTTAAGCTCTAACAGTCTGGATCTTGTGACTTGCAGTTTTTAAAATTGGCCCTAGGAGAAGAAAGAGAATCGGCAGCATGCAGTCTTGTCCCTCCAGGTTGTGCCTGGGCAGATGGACGGGGGACAAGAAAGAAGTAAATATTATTACTGCGAGCGGCAACTGCTCATGCATGGTAGCCCTGTAGCCTCACTTTACCTAAAAGCAGGTTGGGGGAAACAAAGGTGTGTTTCCAATCAGCCCCAGCCTACCCAGGGAGAGGAGGTCAAAGAGATTAGCTACATTGTGGTTTTTGCATTTTTTTTCCAGTGGTAAGTTATTAAAAGGTTTTAAATATAGGCTCAGCATGATCTGATGGACCCAGTTAGAAGGTTTACATGTTTAAAAAACTCTAGTATTAGGTTGGAGAGTACATTGAGAGGAAAGCCTGGAGGCAGGGAAAACTGCAAAGCTTATTCACTAGTCTTATTGAGAAATGAGATGAAGAGAATTGAAATCTTATGTCTCCACAAAACCTGGTACAAGTTCATGAATAACAAGACTTCTGGTCAAGATGGCAACATAGGCAGACAGGCTCACCTCTTCTCACAATCAGATCAAAATTACAACTAAAATATATAATGACCATCACTCAGAACCATCAGAAAATGAGTTGAATGGAAATCTGATAATTACAGAATTAAAGAAACCACATCCACCAGATGGGTAGGAGGGGTGAAGATACCAAATGGACTGGTCCCACACCAATGTGTGGTGGATGAAAATTCAGGAGGGATATCTCAGGAGTGAGGAGTCCCAGCCCCACACCAGGCCCCCCAGCCCAGGGTTCCAATGCCAGGAAGATAAGTGCCCACAACTTCTGGGTGCAAAAACCAGAAAGGATTGAGTAGGTGAAAGAAACTGCTGAAGCCCCAGGTAGTTCCTCTTAAAGAACCCACACATGGACTCATCTACTCAGACTCATTTCCTCTGAACTCCAGCATGGGGGTAGCAGCCTGAAAGGTACCTGCGGCATATAGGGAGAGGCTGAAGTGTCAGGCATTTGGGTGAGCAGAGGCCATTGCTCCTTCTCTGAGCCTTCTCACCCCAGAGCCACAGAGCCAGCAGGCTGGTGCCATATCTGAGACTCCATCAAACTGGCTAACACTGTTTGACCTGCTTTGGAGATCCGCAGAGACTCCACTCCACCCAACTTATCACTTACTGGCCTACCCAAGCTGCTTTTTTCCATATGAATATTTGGTCTTGGATCATACTGCACAACTTGCTAAATCCTCTCAAACATGAAAAAACTAGCCTCAGTGAGCCCCAGGCTGGGCACTAGCAGCAGTCAGCCTAGATTCCTTGGCTTTGCCTGGGAATCTCCAAGCCAAGCACAAGTAACAGCCATCTCAGATTGCTTTATAGTTCAGGCAGGGTGTTCTGGGCAAAACACAGGTTGGAACTAACCTTGGCTTGCAGCATGCAGGAAACCCCAGGGCCAGTGTAGCCAGTGGATAGCTATGTACCATATTGGAGCACCACCACCCTTCCCCCGCACAGCAGATCCTCCACAGAAGGCAGAGGTTGGTGATAAGTGGTCACAGCCAATCCTTGCAGCTGACTGACTTAGGTAAATCCCTCCTATTGACCTGCCAATAGCAACCAAGGCTCAACTACAAGAGAAGGGTATACTCAGCCCACATGAAGAGTGCACCTTGAGTACCAGGCTTGGGTGATAGAGGAGGCTGTGCCATTGGACTCTATAGGACACCTACTACGTTAGGCCACACTATCAAGATGCAGAGTCAAAGCAGCTCTACCTAATATACAGAATCAGACACAAGGAGGCTGCCAAAATGAGAAGACAAGGAAATATGGCCCAAATGAAAGAACACACCAAAACTCCAGAAAAAGAGCTGAATGAAAAAGAGATAAGCAATGTATCTGATGCAGAATTGAAACCCTGGTTATAAGGAAGCTCAAGGAACTTAGTGAGGACTTCATCAGCATAAAAAAAATCTAGTCAGAAATGAAGGATACAGTAATTGAAATAAATAACATTTTATAGGGAAACAACAGTAGAGTGGATGAAACCAAGAATTTAATCAATGATTTGGAACATAAGGAAGAAAAAACAACCAATCAGAACAGCAAGAAGAAAAAAAATAAAAATAAATGAGGATAGTGTAAGGAGCCTTTGGGACAACTTTAAGAGGTCCAACATTCACATCAAGAGAAAGATCAATAAATTGAACACCTATTTGAAAAAATAATGAAAGAAAACTTTAATTTGGTGAAGGAAATAAATGTGCAGGCCCAGGAAGCACAGAGAATCTCAAATAAGATGGATGCAAAGAGGCCCTCTCCAAGACACATCATAATTAAAATGCCAAAGGCTAAAGATAAAGAGAAAATCTTAAAACAGTAAGAGAAGATGTTAAATTACTTACAGGAAAACACCCATAAGACTTTCATCTAATTTCTCAAAAGAAACTTTGCAGATTAGAAGGAATTGGCAAGAAATATTGAAAGTCATGAAAAGCAGGGACATAAAGCCAAGAATACTCTACCCAGCAAAGCTATCATTTAGAATTGGAGGGCAGATAGTTTCCCAAACAAGAAAAAACTAAAGGAGTTCATCTTCCAAACCATTATTATATGAAATGTTAAAGGGACTTATTTAAGAAAAGAAGATCAAAACTATGAACAATATAATAGCAATAAATAGATATCTATCAACAATTGAATCTAAAAAACAAGCTGAACAAACAACAGAAACAGAATTGTGGATACAAAGAGTGTTTTGATGGTTGCCAGATGGGAGGGAGGCATGGGGGAATGGATGAAGAGGTAAGGGGATTAAGAAGTACAAATAGGTAGTTACAGAATAGCCATGGGGATGTACAGTACAGTGTAGGAAATGGAGTAGCCAAAGAACTTATATGCCTGACCCATGGATATGAGCAATGTTGGGGGATTGCCTGAGAGAGTGGGGGGTACTGGGTAGAGGGGGGCAAAGAGACAGGAATAGGGACAACTGTAATAGCATAATCAATAAAATATGATTTTAAAAAAGAGTATGCATAGCAGCATGATTCATAATAGCAAAAAGGTGGAAACAACCGTAATATCCATCAAGTGATGAATGGATAAAGAAAATGTGGGCTATCCATACGATGGAATATTATTCAGCCATCAAAAGGAATTCAGCCAACAGAAAGAAAGTACCAATACTGACACATGCTATAAGATGGATGAACCTTGGAAACATGCTGAGTGAAAGAAACCAGTCACAAAAGAGCACATGTTAGATGACTCCACTGTGTAAAATCCAGAACAGGCAAATCTATAAAGACACAAAGTAGGTTTTAGTGCTCCTCAGGGAGAGGTGAGGAGGGGGATGGGAGGTGACTGCTAATGGTGTGGGTGAGAAAGGTGTTCTGTAATAAGTCTAACTGAAAGTAACCTCATAGGGTGATCTGATCATAAATTCCTAAATGAACAGGTCATGGTGGGCAGTCACCCATCAGGCCTATAACTTCTCTAGTAGAAGGGAATCTTTGTCTTAAGCAAGCCCCGTCTATCATTTTGTGCATCTAGGTTAACACATCTCTGAAATGCCTCTTTTTCAGACCCCTCAGAAGCATAACCACACTCAAGGGAGCACATGATCTTCCTCACTATCCTGTATTCAATCAGAGATTTCTCTAACCTTCCTTACATTTCCTCCTTAATTTCAAATGTATAAAAGAGACTGAAAACTGTCTGCACTGCAGAATGTAAGGAGGTGAGTCATGCATGAGTCCTGAGAGGGCCTGGGCAGTGCCCTGAGCCAACGAGACTTGCCCGTAACCCCAACGGTCCAAAGTGCCATGCAAACAGCCCCTACTGCATTCAACTTCTGCCTGGATGGGAGGAGGGGAGAGGGAAGAAAACATCCAAGCAGGTGGAGGCTGCTGCATCTGCCCAACTAGTGGGAAATGTCAGTTTGAAACAGACTCATTGCCATATAGGGACCTGCGTCCCAGGACACATAAAAGTGGGAACGCTGCTGTGGTCGTGGTTCTCAAGTGGGGGTGACTTTGCCCTCAAGGAGACATCAGCGATGTCTGGAGATACTTTCTCGTTGTCACCGATTACGGGGATGGGGGAATGCTATTAGCACCTAGTGGGTAGAGGCCAGGGACACAGCTAGATGTCCTACAATGCACAGGAGAGCCTCCCCACCCCCACAACAAAGAATTATTCAGGTGCCTCAAATCTCAATAGTGCCGAGCCTGAGAAACCCTGATGTATTGCAATGTTTCCTCTATAATTGCAAATCACTGTATATTCCTGGATTCCTGAAGCAGAAGCAAACTTTGAATAAATAAACTGGCTTAACTTCAGGACAATTTTATCAGTTGATTCTCTTTATTAACTAGGAACAAAGCCAGCAGTTGTTACAGCTTCTTGCTACTTACAATATATACATTTGTTTCCAAGTTGAGCAGAGCCCAAATGACATTAAAGAATTATGTAAAAAAAGATCAGTCACAAAATTTTTGTATTATGTTAATCAATCAAAATAATCTTACATAAAAGATATATTTTGTCTCTTTGCTTATTGATAATTCTGTTTCTTCTTTTCCTACTGAAAAAGAATATATATAAACATATATACACACACACAAATATATGTACATATATATGTATGCTTATGTTTGTATATATTTTCAAATCAGCTATAATTTGTAATTCCAACTTGGCTGTACAAATGTTATTATTTATGAATTAGTTAGATAATACGTACCAGAAAATATTTATCAAGTATTTAATATTTCATTCAAGAATTTTATATGCATTAATAAACCATGAGCCACTTTGCAAGGTACTGTGACTTCTATCTCATCATGAGAGAAGCAAAGACAGAATGAGGAGGACATGAGTGGTTTTCTCAAAGCTATAAGAAGGATCAACTTCAAATATTTGAATAGTTCTATCCCTTAGGTCTTTGCATACAAAATAACTTAAAAATAATTATTTTTTAGTTTCAACAGCTAAACTTTTTATTTGCTCTGTATTTTAAAATTAAGTTTTATGGAGGTATAATTTACATATAGTAAAATTAAAATATACAATTTGATGAGTGTTAGAAAACAAAATTTAATTGAGTACATTTAAATAAAGGCTTGTTGGCTTTATTCACCAACTCATGAATAGGGCAGCCTCCAGTCTCGCAGATAGGAAGGAGGTCCGAGGAACTGTGCTAAGTGAGAGGCTTTTACAGGCAGAAGGGAGCAGGAACAATGAAGTTCTACCAGGTGGGCTGATTATAACAAGTTTACGTTCCTTCAGGGGATAGTAGGGTCTATCAGGGATGTGATCTATAAAGTGCCGATCAGAAGATTCCTGATTGACTGCTTTAAGATTCCATTTCTAGGAAAGCCAAAACTATAATTCAGTTAAGTCTCAGTTTGGTGATGTGGAGCTTAGCAAAAGCAACTCCACGGGCACTCAGATCAGCTCCTCCTCAAATCTCTGCCCCTGGGTTACTTCTTCCATCCTCACCCTCACCTGGTTACAACCACCTCCTAGCTGGGCTGCAGTTTTCCCCACTTCATACCACGATTCACATTTAAAGTGGTTTTTCTACGACAGAGATCATGCCATCACCCCACTCCCATGCTAAGAACCCTTCAGTGATGATGCACAGCTATCGAGACAAGAGCAGCTTTTTCACTTGTCAACAGGCCTTTCTCTGGCATTACAGTTAATCCTTATCATTCACAGATTCCATATTGGCTAGTTGGTCTACTCTATAGAATGGATTTATAGCCCCCAAATCAATACCCCTGGTGCTTTTGCAGTCATTTGCAGATACGTGCAGAGAGGGAGAAAAACGTCACTCACCCAATGCATACATTCCCAGTGGAGGTTGACAAGGTGATGCTCTGCTTTCCGTTTCAGCTCGTGCTGTAAACAAGTGTCTTTTTCATAGTCTAATTAGTGACATATTCTTGTTCTTTTTGTTGATTTTTTTCTGTATAAAAAGGCCTTGAAACATAGTGCTGATGTGCTGTCTAGTGTTCTGAAGGGCAAGAAAGCTGTGGTGTACCTTATGGAGAAAATACCTGCTAGATGACTTTCATGCAGGCATGAGCTACAGTGCTGTCAGCTGTGAGTTCAATGTTAATGAATCAACAATACAGTTTATCCAGAAAAAGGAAGAGGAAATTCAGAAATCTGTAGATGAAGCAACTCCAAAAAGTACTAGAGTAATATCTACAGCAGTCCCACCATACCCAAGGTTTCACTTTCTGCTGTTTCTGCCAATTCTACTGCAACTGGCGTCCGAAAATATTAAATGAAAATTTCCAGAAATAAATAATTCAATAAATAATTCATAAGTTTTGAAACATGCTGTTCTGAGTAGCATGGTGAAGTCACATGGCATCCGCTCTGTCTGTCCCAGGACATGACTGATCCCTGAGCCCAGCTCGTCCATGCTGCAGACACTCCCAGCCTGTTAGACACTTAGAAGCTGTCTTGGTTATCAGCTCAGTTGACACAGTATCACAGGGTTTGTGTTCAAGTAACCCTTATTATATTTCATAATGGCCACCAAAGCTCAAGAGACTTGATGCTGGCAATCTGGATATGCCAAGAGAGACCATAAAGTGCTTCCTCTCAGTGAAAAAGTGAAAATTGTCAAATTAATAAGAAAAGAAAAAAGTCATATGCTGAGGATGCTAAGATCTACAATAAGAACCAATCTATCTGTGAAATTGTGAAGAAGGGGAAATAAATTCATGCAAGATTTTCTGTTGTGCCTCAAACTGCAACAGGGTGATAACTGCTTACTTAAAATGAAGAAGGCATTAAATTTGCAGATGAGAGACTTGAACCTGTTTTGACTGACAGCAATGGGTTGTACCAGAAAGCATTAAACCTGTAATGAACACTTTAGCAAAGGATCCCCTGAAATGAGAGACCACATTCACATAAATTTTAATAGATTACATTGTTATAATTGTTCTTTTATTATTAGATATCGGTCTTAATCTCTTACTGTGCCCAATTTATCAATTAAACATTATAGCTATGTATGTATAGGAAAAAGACATAGTATAAATAAGGTTTGGTGCTATCCGCTGTTTCAGGCATCCACTGAGTGTCTTGGAACATGTCTTCCCATGCACAGTGCATGATGAAGCTAAGGAAAAGATGGAAAAGCAGAACTTCTGGTCAAGATGGAGGCATAGGTAGACATGCTTTGCCTCCTTGTACAACCATAAGAAGGATCACAATCTCAAAACAAAAACCCCCCACAGAACTGCCAGAACTGTATGGAAGCCCAACAACCAGGGATTTAAAGAAACCATATTCATCCATACAGGTAGGAGGGACAGAGACAGGAAGCTGGGGGTGGAGAGGATACAGTGAGGCAGCAGCAGTGGTAGCTGGCAGAACGGGCAGTCCACCCTCATGTATGATGGGTAGATAAAAATCAGGAAAGATCCCTTGGGGGCAAGCAATCCCAGCCCCAGGTAAGACTGTGCAGTCCAGGGTTCCAGTCGTGGGAAAAGTTAAACCTCACAACTCCTGGTTGTAAAAACCAGTGGGGGTTGGGGTGGTGGAAGAAACTGCTGGTCTCTCGGGAGAGTCTGTTTAAAGGGCACACATGGTCCTAAAATGTATACAAACCCACCCACCATGGGAACCACCACCAGGACAACAACTAGAGGGGCACCAGTCACATACAGGAAGTAGGGGAAGTAAATGGAAATGGGGCAAGTGCCAAGCAAGCCTCCAGCAGCCAGGCAGTAGCATTATCCCCTCACTGACCCTTCTCTCCCCAACAGAGCCACAAAGCAGTGAAGTGGGTTGCCCCCCAACCCTGTGAATATCTAAGGCTCCACCTCATACACATTAACAAGTACACAAAGACAAGGAGCCAAAGCAGGTCTACTTAATACACAGAAACAAACACAGGGAGGCTGCCAAATTGAGGAGACAAAGAAATGTGGCCTAAATGAAAGAACAAAACAAAACCTCAGAAAAAGAACTAAACAAAATGGAGACAGCCATCCTATCAGATGCAGAGTTCAAAACACTGGTGATAAGGATGCTCAGAGAACTCATAGAGTACAATAAAAGCATAAGGGAAGAAATGAAGGCTACACTAAGTGACATAAAGAAAAATCCACAGGGAACCAACAGTAAAGGGAAGGAAACTGGAGTTCAAATCAATGATTTGGAACACAAGGAAGAAATAAACATTCAACCAGAACAGAAAGAAAAAGCAAGAATTCAAAAAAATGAGGATAGTATAAGAAGACTCTGGGACATCTCTGAAAGTGCCAACATCCAAATCATAGGAATGTCAGAAGCAGAAGAAGAAGAGCAAGAAATTGAAAACTTATTTGAAAAAGTAATAAGGAAAAACTTCCCCAATCTGGTGAAGGAAATAGACATTTATATCCAGGAAGCACAGAGAGTCCCAAACTAGTTGGACCCAAAGAGAACCACACCAAGACACATCATAATTAAAATGCCAAAGGTTAAAGATAAAAAGAGAATCTTAAAAGCAGCAGGAGAAAAGCAGAGAGTTACCTACAAAGGAGTTCCCATAAGACTATCAGCTAATTTCTCAAAAGAAACTTCACAGGCAAGAAGGGAATGGCAAGAAGTATTTAAAAAGATGAAAAGCAAGGACCTACAACCAAGATTACTTTATTCAGCAAAGCTATCATTTAAAATTAAAGGCCAGATAAAGTATTTCCCAGACAAGATAAAGCTAAAGGAGTTCATCATCACCAAGTCGTTATTATATGAAATATTAAAGACACTCATTTAAGAAAAATATCAAAACTATGAACAGTAAAATGATACCAAACTCACAGCTATCAACAACTGAACCTAAAAAAAACAAAAATAAAAACAAACTAAGCAAACAATAGAACAGGAACAGAATCATAGAAATGGAGATCATTTGAAGGGTTATCAGCTGGGTACGGGAAGGGGGAGAATGGGGAAAAGGTACAGGGAATAAGAAGAGTAATGGGTATGTACAAAATAGACAGGAGATGTTAAGAATAGTATAGGAAAGGGAGAAGCCAAAGAATTTATATGTATGACCTATAGACATGAACTAAGGGTGGATTGCTGGAGGGAAGGGGGGTAAGGGAGGAGGGACAAAGTGGAAAATTGGGACAACTGCAACAGCATAATCAATAAAATATACTTAAAAAGAAATATGAAAAAGCAGCTAAATTTGTAGGTTCATGAGATGACAACTGATTTAACAAGGCATAATGAGCAGTGTTTTGAGGAAAGCCAAAGAAATTTATGGCCAGGAAAATGTTAAACCCTTCTCAGCTACTTCTGACTGAGTCATACTCTTCAAAGGGTGATACAGTGTGGAAAGCCTTATACTTACAAGTAAGGCAGGCTCTGCAGATCAAGGAGGCTGCAGAAGAACTTATAAGGCACCTGCTAAGTGCTGTATAGGAAAAGGGTTATGTGGAAGGGCAAGTGTGCAATGCTGTTGGGACTGGCTTGTTTTACAAGGACATTGGCAAATGAATTTATATAACAAAATGGGGTTTTGGTTACACATACATATAGAGGGTGGGAAAAAAAAACACACCTCAAGATATTTCTTACATTGCACTTTTATTTTTTAAATTAACATACCATGCCATGTTTGATTGATTCTGTGTTTCTAAGTTCTGGTACCTCGCACAGAGCCTGGCTCTTAGTCAGGAACAGCAAATATTCATTGGGGGAAAAAAAGCATAAAGATTGATGATATCTATTCATTCTACCTAGCTGAAGTTCCCTGGGTCATAAATTTTTAATAACTAGATAAAATAGTTTTAAATTAGCATATTAAATTAATAGCTTGTTTTCTGAAATATTTTAAATAATTCCTCTTCCCCTTCTCTTTTTAATATGAGCTATATATAATAAAATTTTGTCGAGAAAAATAAACTTTAGCTTAGTCAAAATGGAGTAATTAGAAACTTGGAACAAGTAGTCTGAGTTAGGAGGGTTTCTTTTTAAGATTTTATTTATTTTTAGAGGGGGAAAGGGAGGGAGAAAGTGAGAGAGAAACTTCAATGTGCGACAGAGACATCTCAGTTGCCCCTCGCACACCCCCAACTGGAGATCTGGTCCACAACCCAGGCATGTGCCTTGACTGGGAATCGAACCCAGGAGTCTTCAGTTTGCAGGACAGCACTCAACCCACTGAGCCACACCAGCCAGAGCTGAATTAGGAGTTTTTGCTTTGCTCAGTATAAAGATAGAATTTTATTCTTTTTCTTTATTGTTGTTCAAGTACAGTTGTCTCATTTTCTCTCCACCACTCTCCTCCACTCCACCCACCCCCACCTCCCACTCTCAGTCCTACCCGCTTTGGCTTTGTCCATGTGTCCTTTATACATGTTCCTTGACAACCCTTCTCTTATTTTCTCCCATTATCCCCTCCCACCCCCCCACCCCCCAGTTACTGTCAGATTGTTCTTTATTTCAATGTTTCTGGTTATATTTTGCTTGCTTGCTTGTTTTGTTCATTAGGTTCCACTTATAGGTGAGATCATATGTTTTTTTTGTCTTTTAGGGCCTGGCTTATTTCACTTAGCATGATGCTCTCCAGTTCCATCCATGCTGTTGCAAAGGGTAGGAGCTCCTTCTTTCTTTCTGCACAGTATTCCATTGTGTAAATGTACCAATTTTTTTTGATCCACTCGTTTACTGATGGGCACTTAGGTTGCTTCAAGTACTTGGCTATTGTAAATTGTGCTGCTATGAACATTTAGGTTCTTTAGAATTGGTGTTCAAGATTCTTAGGGTATAATCCTAGCAGTGGAATCAGAGAGACCTTAATTTACACATGTGTTAATTAGGCTCTTCCAGGTTAGCTTAGGAGACAGGGAAAAAACCAGAAACAGCCCTTCCTAGGCTGTATGAGTCCTAAAAGAAAGGTCATTTATTCATAGACAGCTCTGGGTCCAGCCTTCTGACAGCAGCTCTGTAATTCAACAACCTGCTGTCTCCTGGAGATGGGTGTTTGCCACTCCTGGACCTGGGGCTGCTGTTATGGAAACTCCAGACAGTGACTGGTCATGCTTTGTCCTGACCTTCACATCTATCACTCTTCTCTGCCCAACTTACACTTCTGCCTAGACTGGCAAGTACCGATGGTCTCTACAGGTCTCAAATTCAAGTCCCCGCAAAGCAAAGATCTGATGGCTTCACATAGTTATTCTTCCTGCTGGGAAGAGGTCTCACTCACATCAGTCTACCTCCTAAGACAGAGGTCATCCTATAAATTAGCTGCTCTTGGGGCCAGCACTTCCTTCTTGGGCTGGGAACATGAGAAGGCACAACTGCTTTCTCAGAAGGCCTGTGGGTGTGGGATACACTTGAGTCAGACTACGGGGAGCTTCTCTCTGAGTGGACAGAGATGGACGCTGAAACCTGGAAAGAGGGAGATCATTTCAAGGAGGCTCCCTGAAGCACATCCTCCCCTTTGATTCGTGCTTCGATTCATTTTGTGATTTGACTATTTGGTTTGTTTCTTTTGACCTGGTCTGAATGTTTGGGTGAAGTCTGTCGGGATGAAGAATCATTTCATTTATGGAACATCTAAACATATTCACATTGTATCTTTATCACAATTACTTACAGTTGAAAATCAAGGCTGTCTGACATCCCTGGAACACTGAATCTGTGGGCCCACAACACTGTCTCTCTTCCTTTGTTTTCTTTCTTTTAAATAAATGAGTTGCCACTTTAAAAATAACTATGTAACACTGCAATGGAAACTGGTATGAAGCTCACCAGAAGTTGCTGTTATTTTGAAGCTATTACTATTGTTTTGTTTTGTTTTAGAAGTTTGAAGCAAGGGAATGCAAAAAGTGGTATTTATTCACTTGGTTGTTACTGAGGACACAGACGTTGTTCTAAGCCCTGGGAAGATAGCAATGAACACACCAGACACATTTCCTGCTCTCACGGAATTTGGATAGAATGTATTCAATCCATCTAATGCTTCATTTTTTGTAGAACAATGAAGAGTAGGGAAAGGGGTAGAGTGAGATCAAAAGTAAGTCCTAGAGTCAAGTATGAACGGGGAACCATAAGCAGCCACGTTAGAACTTTGAACATGTGAAAATAGCAATTTAATTAGAACTTTAAGCAAGCTGTGAATAATGCCATGATGATATTTTTAATAATTGATGGTCTTGTTGCCCATTAAGTTTTCTTCCTTTTCCTTCTCCCTATTCTCATTTCCTCTGACTAAAAGGGAAAGAATACCCTCAACAAATAATTAACAGTAGACATTTTAATTATCGAATTGATATTAGACTTCCACAAACTTAGTAATGTATGGTGAGACTGCAGGACCCACAGCCCCGCGTGTTACCAGTGACCATCACAAAGGACTTATTATTCCTCAGCCAGTGTCCACCTGAGCTCTTCACCCCAGGGCAGCGTGAAAGCCCCTGTCCTGCTTGCATCTCTCATTTACTTTTTCTGCAGCACATTCCTTGGTGCTCACAAAGCAGTTCCTCTGAAAGGAGGTCCATGAAAACCCCCAAAGCCCACAAATGAGGCACTTTTTCCTGTTGTCACTCTGAGCACAGGGAGGGCGCCCTGCTGGCAGTGGTCTCAGCAGCAGATTTCTGGAAAGCTTGTCACACGTAACCTGACATCTACCACGCATCCCTAGAACTGGCAATGGCCTAGATTCCTAGGGTTGGGGGAACCCTGTTACTCAGGGCATCGAAGCCCGATTGGGCCAACGGAGGACAGCCCCATCATTTCCCAAACCAAAGGATACCAGCCCAAATTCAAACCTTGGCATGTGCCTGAACAATTTCCACTCATATTTAACATCATTCTATTTTAAACAGGCCATAAATTCACCCTCTGAGCTATTGCCTAAGTGTGCCTCTGTATTTGACACTTTGTGTACTCTGCTCCTGCAGCCCCTCCCTGCCCCCTGACTATTTCTCTTTGTAACTACTGGATGCACCCCCTCCTCTCTCCCATCCTAACTGCTCCCGATTTAGGCGGCACTGGGGTCCACAACAGCGAAGGTTAACATTGGGAATGGAACCAGAGGGCAGTTTCACTGGGAGGGGCACACAGACACTTGGACCCTCGGGGCAATGAGCCAGCAGTTGGATTCACCTGGAAACCGCTCTTGGATTCAGTTATGTTCAGTTGTGTTCAGTCTCAGACACTGACTCGCAGGCAGGGAGTACCACATCTGGGCACCATCAGTCTCATGATAACACATATATAATGAAATAAATTAAAATATTTGCCACACTAGTAAGTTTTGTAAGACTGAATAGATGTTCCTAAAAATACATTTTACTTTTATTGTGGTAATCTATCCTCATATTTAAAAAAAGAATAGTGTCCTGGGGATGTAATGTATAGCAGGGTGACTAAGAGAATGACTCTTAAAAGTTTCCATCACAAGAAAAAAAATTTTGTAACTATGTATGGTGACAATGTTAACTAGGCTTATTGTGGTGATTATTTTGTAATACATTCAAATATTGAATTATGATGTTGTATACCTGATACTAATATAATGTTACATATAATTAGACCTCAATACAAATAATGTCAATTATCATTAAAGTTTAGTAAGTGATTCTACAGCTTTCTGATACATGAAAGTAAAGCACTGGAAATTTAAAGCCCTCAGTCAGTAGCTATATTAAGTCAAGCAGGTGCTGCAAGAAGAAACAACAGTCCAAAGTGGAGTCACCTGCCCCAAGGATAACAAAGCAAGACTCAATTGCAGTTGCAGCTTCTCCCAGGAGTGTGACCTTAAATCAGTCAGTCTGGGCATTCCTGGTTCACAGTAGTGAGGTAGTCATCTTTTCCTTACAGAAAGGTGCCCTTGCCTGAAATAATCCATTCTTTTATTTTGCTAATAATTTTCCTGTCCCACCCAGTTTCTGCCCATAAAAACCTTCCACCTTGTTTAGCTTCCCAGAGCACCTCACCGTTTACCAGATGGTGCACTGCCCAATCCATGAATTGTTCAATAACACCAATGAGGTCTTGAAATTTACTTGGTTAAATTTTTGTTCATTAACACAGGTGAAGGAAGGTTAAAAGGTTTTATGGCCAATCTGTGACTCTCGATAAGGAACATATTGTCCTCTGGCTTTCTTTATTGTGATTTTGGGCACAGAAGTTATACAACTTGGTCATACAAATGCAGGTCATCTAGAAGAGGCAGGACATATTTCTCCTCATTTTTACAGATTATCATCTAAAACAAGACATTTAAAAATATTTTTGAGACCTTTTTTGGCTTTTGGCTTCGAGGGCAATGTGCAACTTTCTTTGGTCATCCACACCAGTCACCTCCACCACGCTGCTGCAGTTCAACCCCAACGGGATCAAAGTTGTACACCTGAGGTGCACAGTGGGGCAGCTGGTGTCACGTCCAAGACCAGCCCCTGCATCTGTCTCCCCAAAAGGTTTGTGATTACATTGCCAAGGCAACTGGGGATTTGAATGGCCTGAGGATGCAGACAGGCCCAGGTTAGCTGCAGCCTTCTGCCTCTGCCCTGATCATCAGGGCCGTCGAAGAACCATGGAGAAACAGAAAGAAGAAAAAATTAAAAAGAAAATAAATAACAAACAGACAAAACCCTCTAAGCACAGAGAAAATGTTACTTTTGATGAGATTGCCAACAATGCCCAACTGATGCAGCGCCAGTCTTTAGCCGGGGAACACTCTGCAACCATTGAAGAGATGCTGACGCTGCTCAGTCATCGGGCTATGATGCTGATGCCGCCCCCTCGTGGCACCACAGGTGCCATCAGCGGTGGGACACATAGCTAGTTGAGAACTACAAAGGAAAATACTCCAATTAAAGATTACTAGACAACCAAAAAACATTTTTGGGAAATCTGGGATCATTGACAATGTCCACAGAGCCCTGGGAGTGTGAGAACCCTGCCCTAGTTTGTTTCTGTGGAAACAACCAAGAGCTCCTTCTTCCCACCCCAGGATTTGGAGGTTCCCAGGAAATGTCAGGCTGACCCACTGACCTTGATTGGATGGTTGTGCTAACAATGATCAATTATAGACTTCATCTGATAGAGCTTTCTTCTTGTGGTACAAGTTAACACTTAAAAGATTATAGAAAATACTGTCCCTGCTTTCTGATAGTTAGAAACCCTTCTCTCATCCCCTACAAAACATCGTAATTATAATAGGAGAACTCAGAAACAAATTTTAAAAAAACCAGTGTGAAACTAAAATCCAATTAAAAATTAATACTAAATAAATTAAAATCTTAGCAGTATTTTTAAAATAGAAATTGAAGACCTGATTCTAAAATGTATGAGATGCAAAGGGCCAAAGAAAGCCAAGACATCATTAAAGGAGAACTGAACGAGAGAACTACTCCATAGCTATGAAGACTGATACAGCGCTGTGGGAATTAAGGCAGTCATATCACAACAAGATAAAAATCAGACTAAATGGAAAAGATCAGAGGCCCCAAACTGACCCACATATATATGGACATGTGATGTATGACAAAGGAAATACTGTAGATTAGTGATCAAAATACACTAACACAGATTATTGATGCTAGATCATTTGGATAGCCATGTGTATAATGGAGATTTTCAAACCTACCTTACACCATCCATAAAAATCAATTCCAGAAAGAATGTAGCTTTAAGTATGACTGTTAAGAAATAAACTTTTGTAAGAAAGATTATGACCTAGAGATAGGGAAAGATTTTTTAAACAAATCACAAAAGAAACTGGTAAATCAGACTACATTCAAATTAATAATTTGGTTTATTAAAAGACATTATTAAGAAGGTAAAGAAGCAGATCCCTTGAGTTGCAGTGTCCTTCGTGCTACTGTCCTCTCAGACTGTCCCCAGGCACAAGGGACAGAGGTAGCAGTTAGAGGGAGATCTGAGCTTTTTCCAGAGTCAGATTCCTTGTGAGGCCACTGAAGACCTCTGGAAGGCCCCTTGGTTGAAAATTCCGTGGTAGGTTTTTGGCATGTCCTTTAGGCTGAGGTGCAGCCCTTTTCAGCTTAGACTTTCCTCTTGAATGTGACTAGCACAGTGGTCGGCACCTAGCAGCGCTCAGAAAATAGCATTTTTCTCTTTTCCCTGCAAGGGATTTACAAAAATAGAACTATAGAATGATAGAAAAATAGAAGAGCTGAGGTGAACCAGGAATGTTCTGTAGATGAGGCTGATTTGAGCCAAGAATCGAGGGGTAGTTTCCTCATTCCTTCACCAGATGTCGTAGTCTACCTGGTACAGTTCCAGCACTGCTACAGAGTGAGAATAGTGACCCAAAACAAACACAGCATTTGCAGTCTAATGGAACAAACAAATGTCCATCAAGTAATCATGAAAACAAGTGTAAATTTACATGGAAAGTGACCTAAATGTCTAATGGGAATGTGGTGAAATAAATCATGTGTTCTTTTAATTTAATAAAATTGTCATTGAAATTGTTCCAGAGAATTATAAAATAATTGCATTAACACGTCACTCTTAAAATGGGGGTGATAAAAGTATAGAGTATAATCTCTATTTTATATGCACAGGAAAGTTTGTTGAACATAATCTCCTTGGTGATGATGAGTCTGTGAAGCATAGAGCATGTTCTTGTGAAACAGTCCTGGTTTTACCAGGCAGCAGATAGATCTGTTTTTCCATTGTTGAATTTACAACGAGATGCTTTGCATGCTTTAAATGATGAAGTTAAGTTTTAACATATTATTTCTTAGTAGTTTCATTTTGGTTTTGATGAGGCGGAAAAGTACATGTCACTGAGGGCTCTTCTCGCTGAGCGGGACAGGGTGGTCCTGGTGAAAGCCCTCCTCCCATGGGGCTCCTGGAGGTGTGACTTGGGCCCTGAATTCCTCTCAGTGTCTGCCCAGGCTGCATTTGCCGTTCTCTGTCTGCTGTTTGTTTTGGTTGGTTTGGTTTTTGTTTGTTCTTTTTGAAGACAAAAATTTGTGTCCAAAGGGAAAGTTTCGGAAACTCCTCCATAGATAATGATGGGAGTTTGACTTCTAAGTGAGTGTTCCCGGACATATGATTAAATTCCTCTGTTATTAACCAGTATTGGCATTGTTCTGGAGTAGTTCTAGCGATAGCTCCCTCTTCTACCACCCCTACCAAATTGATTGTTTTTGTTTGAAAGATTTTTCCTTGGAAGACACTGAAAAACAATAATTCTATGTTTCTAAATTTGGATTTTTTAAAACAGTTGAGTATTTTCAAGCTGAAAATTTGAAGTATTTATTGAGGAACTGACAGATATTACATACAAAAAGAATAGGGCATATGATTTTTCATAAACTGAAAACTCTAGTTTTTATTCTGACCCATAACATTCCTCTTCTCAATAAAGTTTTTCTTTGTTTAATAATTTATTTTAAACACCCACCAAGACATTTAAGCTGACAGAGTTTTGATGGACCGGATATTGTTACACGAAACCTGTCTTTCACACCATCTTGGACTTACCCTGCTTTGCACAATAGAGATACCAAGGCTTGGCCTGAACAAGACAGGGTTATTTTTACATCACAATTTAAGTGTTGCTAGAAAGACCTCTTACTGCTTTCTTTACAGCCAGATCACACATTAAAGATTTATGCTTTCAAGTCTTAAAAGAGTTTTCATCATGAGTTTCTGTTAAAATACAAATATCTAGGATTGAAAGCAGCTGTTGTACATAATCATAGCCAGGGTTTCCTGCCTGCCACCTGGGAGGACAGAATAGACCGACCCAGTGAGGGAAGGTCTCATTACTGCTGGGCCTTAGGGAATAGCTGGCAGAAGCTGGTCTCACCAAGGACTTTCCACGGCTGACTCTGGTTCTGCAGTGACAATAGCCCCTATTGTACAGGGCTGTACAAGTATTCAGAGAAGTAGGAGGGTAATGCATATACATTTTTCCTGCTTGAAACTGGTTGGCATTTACTTCTGGGATTTATATGACATCCTAAGAAAGGCAAGATTATATGGATATAAAATGATCAGTGGTTGCCAAAGGATGAGGTAAGGGAAGGAATTGACTACAAAGGGTCAGCCTGAGATAATTTGTGGAGTCTGAAACAGTTCCATGTGGTACTGTGGAGATGGAGACCTCACTCTCACAGTGGTCAAAACCACAAAGAGTCATTTTACTCCATGCAAATTTTTAAAAACTAACCAGGATGTTGAGGGAACTCAGATGGAATGCACACAGTGCCCAATGACTCTAACCATACACAAGGGGTGCAGGTGAAAGGTCCTGACCTAAGCGACTTTGGGAAACAGTGTTTTCACTGGATACTGTAAGACTAAAGAGCTATACCCAACACTGTACTCCAGTTGGAACATTTGTTTCTCACAAGGTTATGGGTTGGCAATTCTGAGACTACTTTATGTGTTAGCAAATATACTGTAGACAATTAGAGCCCAGTTTCTTGCTATTAGTGAAAGAAGGTACAAGCAAACAAAGGGAGAATTCTAGAATGAACCCTGTAGTATGAGCCTGTGTCTATTTTAGATGTACTTATTCAGATAAATAAATAATGATAAGAGAGAGAGAGATACCTGAGTTTGTATTCGTACATATGTTTCTAAACTCTCTCTGCTGAGAAGGGCTAATAGCAGTGACGACACTTCAGTAGCAATGAGCACACATAGCACCCAGATCTTGGTTTTTTAAATATTGTTCTCCAACCTGGCTGGTATAGCTCAGTGAATTGAGTACAGGCCTGTGAACCAAAGCATCACCAGTTTGATTCCCAGTCAGGACACATGCCTGGGTTGCAGGCCAGGTCCCTGGTGAGGGGCCCCCAAGAGGCAACCACACATTGATGTTTCTCTCCCCCTCTTTCTCTCTCCCTTCCCTCTCTCTAAAAGTAAATAAAATATTTTTTAAAATATAATTCTCCAATGAAAAAAGTCATGGTCCCTTGGAGAAATAGTTAATTTTAGGGCTGGGCATTAAAAATACAAGATTATCCTGGAACATCTTGTAGTACCAGAAAAGTAAAAAAGTGCAAAAAAAAAAAAAAAAAAGATGGTACATGTCAAAAGATGTCAACCCAATGGCCCAAGCTAGAATGATGTGGGCAACAAAATAAATAAATATAATATTAGATTATTACCCAAAGAATGAAATCATCACTAGAACACCATAATATTAATTACTATAGGCAAGATTCAGTCATGAATGCAAAAATTGTGAGTGAAACCTAAAGGAGAAATGGTATATTTGCATAGCTTCAAATATCTCTCTTTAAAAGACCTGTATTTAGGACAAAATGATAACCTTGTATTGTGGGATTTATAACATGTATAGATGCAAAATTTATGGCAACAATAGCACAAAGGACAGAAGGAGGTATATGGAACTGATCTGTAACAAGGCTTTATATTTCACATTTATTAAAACAGTACACTAACTCTAAGTAGATTGTGATATGTTAAAGGTGCATATAGTAATCCCTGGAGCAACCACTGAAATAATGAGGAGATGTTGCTTAAATATTAATAAAGGAATTAATAGAATATGAAAAGTATTTGTACAAGAATGTTCACAGGCCTTTTAGTTATAGTAGCCAAAACCAGAAAATAACTCAAATGTTCATTAGTGAGAAAATAAGTGAACCAACTGCAGTATGTTTATTCAGTGGAATACAACTCAGTAATACCAAGGAACAAAGGACTGAAACACACACCACAGATGAATGTCATGAACATACTGTGTGTGCTAGAGGGATATAAGCCAGACAGAACACATTGTGGCCTGACTACAGGCAAAACGAGCCTGTGGTGGGAAAAGTCAGAATAGTGTTTGCCTATAGGGAAGGAAAAAATGGCCTGGGAAAGAACATGAGGGAATTTTCTGGGAGTTATGGAAATATTCTATTCTTAAAAGGAGTGAAGGTTATACAGTTATATTTATTTGTCAAAACTCTGAAGTTATTGTAGTATCTGTGCCTTTCAATGTATGTACATCTTGCCACATGAAATGTCATGCACAATCTAAGAAAAACACAATCTAAGAAAAATAAAGTGAAGGGTAGGTAATAGGTTGAGCTATAGATGAGACAAAAATGGAGGATAATTAGTACTTTCTAAAGTTGGGTGACAGGTCTATTATTCCATTTTGTTATTTTGAATATGCTTAAATTCTTCTGTAGTAAAATGTCTTTATAAAAAGACAAAATTGATCTAAAGCATTAGCCATTAAGATATTGATTACCTTTGTGGAAGAAGGAGGAAATGATTGTCAGGGGCCTGAACAAAGCTGGGTCTAGCCATTGGTTCCACCAGTGTATTCACTCCATAATCATTCATCAAGCTTTACATGAATGATTTCTGCTTATATCACTATGCATATTATATACCAATACATACTTAAATATTACTTAGTATTTACACAAAAATCCTAACTCAATATCTCAGAATAACAGGAGCATGTTGTTTTGTTTTGTTCTAAAGTGGAACCTGTCACTCATAGACCTGGCCAGGCCGTGGGGCCGAGGGAGGGGCCATAGGAAACTGCCAAGGCCATCGGATAAGGCTGGGTTGCTGGCCTGTGATGACAGATTCCTCCACTCCTGGGCAGTTCACAGTAGGAGGAAGGCATTGCACTGAGTGTGCACAAGGCAGAGCAGAGTGATTGGCTAAGGGAAAAGCTCTCCTACTCCCTTCTGGTCCCTGGATGGGAGTGGGACCAGAGGAGCAGCCACTTGTACCATAGTGGTCAAGTGGTGGCAGGGGGAGGTGCCGTGCCAGAGAAGGAAAAGGTTGGTTGGAGGGCTGGACCCTCCCGGAGTGCACAGAACTTTGGACTAAGAGATATAAACCAAGGGAATCGAGAAACACGCTTGCTATTATGCACTTCATGGATGTGCAGGCTGGGGCTTGTGGGACCATCTGGCCCAGCAAACCATGTGGCCAATGGCTGTTCTGGCAATGCCCGCAGACTCCAGAAGGGAGCCTGAAACCAGATAGCTTCCCACTTAGCACCCTGGGCTCCAAAGGACAGATAAGAATGAAGTGGGAAATCTGGGCACTGTTTTTGGTCTTGCTGGGAATGGCTGGATTTTGTTTGTGTTTTGTGGAGGAAATAAGCCTGGAGATGAGCCTAAAAATGGGGAGACCCCAATCCTCCAAAATTGTGCAGTATTTTAATAGGTCCTCTTTGCTTCCCCACCAACCTCTGCCTCCAGAATTTGCCTATGTGTGGTGACAGGCAGCCAAACCCCACTTTTGCTGGGTAACAATATCATCATCATCAATTTGGATTTTAATTTTCCAAAGAATTTATTAATGTTTTAATCTTTGGGTGACCCCTAGGGTCTTTCAAATTAGTAAATAGAACAGTTTTGATTTTTAATGATGCTATTTTTCTTCCAGAAAAGTCCTCCTCCCCATCCCCACACCGATGCTGATCAAGGCCTTAACACCTGGCACAGCGCATTTAATATAGTGTACACTCAATAATGTGGAACTGGAACTGGGATGAATCAGAACCAAAACAAGTAATAGAGGTCTGTTCATGCAAAACATAGTAAGGAATGTAGGTAAGATTGAAAAGCTACAACTCAGTAGCAAATGTCTTTGCATTTACTTGATAAACCATTTGCAACTAGTTCACCAAAAGTGTTGGTTTAGCCCTGACTTGTGTGGCTCAGTGGGTTGAGTGCTGGTCTGTGAACCAAAAGATCATTGATTCAATTCCCAGTCAGGTACACAGTTGGGGGTGTGCAAGAGGCAACTAATTGATGTTTCTCTTTCACATCAATGTCTCTCTCATACATCAATGTTTCTCCCCCTCTCTTTCTCCCTCCCTTCACCTCTCTCTGAAAAATAAATAAAATCTTTTTTAAAATGTTGGTTTAAAGCCGTGGTCTCAGCCTCAGCCACACACTATAATCACCTGGAGAGCTATAAAAACACTGGTGCCCAGGTCCCACTCCCAGGACTTAAATTTAATTGGTCTGTTGCAACTTGGGTTTGGGGAATTTTAAAAGCCCGCATCCCAGGTGATTCTAATGTGTATCCAGGGGCGAGAACCATGGATTCAGGGCCAGGGATTCATTAGCTGCAAGTGATGTCCATGTGTGCTATGGTTGGGGTGGGGAGAGCTTAAAAAACAACTGTGCCCTGTTAAAATCAAGGACTACTTCAAGATTATTTAGAATTTGGTGAACTTGCAGCGGGAGAAAATATCTTCCAGCTGATCTATCTGTATGTCATTTGCTTTCAGAGAGGTTGTTTCAGGCACAGTAGTTTGATTTAGTCTGTGTTGAAAATCATAAATAGCCTACAAATACCAAAAGGGGGTGAGAATAATTTGCAACTGGTTGAGTACATTATATATGTTTTCAAATTTCTCCTGTGATTGGAAATAAGAACTATATTGCTGAGGTCTTGACTTCCTAAACTCAGCCCACAGCCATTTCCTTAAATTATTCCTAGTCTTTCCAAGACACTCCAGCAATCTTCTCAAGGGTTATTGCCAATGATAAACAGTACTAGATGGACTGAAATCTCAGAGGACTTCTGCTTGGATTTCAGAAGCATCTCTTTCCATAACCTCACATGATTAGGTAAGCTGCAGGGGAGAGCAGTCTGGTGGGGGTGAGTAGACTCTGGAACCAGACAGAGTCCCAGCCCAGTCACTTAGTAGCTGTCTGGCTTTGGATAGGTTTCTTGACTTACAGCAGTTATACAAACCTTGTATGCAAGAAAAGGCATAATGAGGGTGATTGCAAAGACATCAGTGATTCTTTGTTTCTCTCTGTATCTATGCCCTTTGCAATGTGATTTTACAGCCACTCCCAGTGAGAGGCAGAACCTGTTCCTCCACACCATGCACCAGGGCTGGCCTTATTAGCTTTGGCCAAATAGAATGTAGGGGATATGATAGTGTGTCAGTATTGGATTAACTAGGCTTAAAAGATCTTATATGCTTTTGCTCCCTGCTGCCCCCAGAGAACAAGCCTATATTAGATGGCTGGGGAATGAGATACCACAGGGAGTTAGAACCACGGTGCCTGGCCAACAGCCAGCTCACTCCCAGAAGCAAAGGCCCTATTCAACCAGCAGCTACCACATACATGCATGAAGGAGCCCAACTGAGCCCACCCAAAAATACTGACCAGTTCAGTTGTGAGCTAGATGACTACTAGGGTGGCTGGCTACACAGCAATAGCTAATACATATAGACACCCATTAAAGACCAAAGCCAGGTTCCAGTAATAATAACAAATGACTTAGCAGATAGCAGGGACCCTATAGATGCTGATTTCATTTTTCTCTTATTTAAAGTTGGATCTCTTGAGTTATACAGAAATACTTGTAGACATGTATGCATGTGATTAGTGCTTAAATTCATGCAGTATTCTACACCATAGGGAAACAGACAACTTTTAGGCCTAAGGTCAGATTTCAAAATAAGAAGTTTGCCTTTGATCTATTTCCTTCAAATCTGAACTCTGGAGGTCAATGCTGTGGACAGATCTGAAGACGTGTAATTCCCTCCATTTGGAACCTCATCTTCCTTTCATTGCTGTCTGATCTTTGGAAAGGGGGAATGGACCCATACTAAGAAGCAGTGGTCTACTTTGGAAACTCCCTGCTTGCAACCTTCTGTTCCCTCTCAGGGTACCATCTCTCCTACCTTGGGTCTGAGAAAAGTTGTTGGCAGGAGGGGTGTTCCCTAGCCTTTGACATAGATGTGGGGGTTAGGTACTTCATCTCTCTGAAGTCGGGGGATTCAGAGCCCTTAGACATGCACTGGCAGCTACCTACCACATGTGGGTACTGAGTACTTGAAATATGGCTGGCCTGATTTATGATGTACTAGAGGAATAAAATACACAGTGAATTTAAGATATTGCATGCACATAAAAAAAAAACAAAATGGGTTCCAGCGAAGATGGAGGCATAGGTAGAAACGCTTCACTTCCTTACACAACCAACAGAAGGATAACAACCATTTTTAAAAAATAAACAACCGGAAGTGCCAGAAAATCAAACTGCATGGAACTCTGACAACCAAGGAATTAAAGAAACATTCACCTAGACTGGTAGAAGGGGCGGAGATGGGAAACAGGCAGCCTATTGGGGAGGACCTGCAACAAGGCATGGCTGGCTGAATGGGAAACTAAAGACTCAAAACTAGCTTTAAAATACTGCAGGGTTTGTCATGGCAGGAGAAACTCCCAGTCTTACAGGGGAGTTCATTGGAAAGTGGGGCTAGAGCAGAGCAAGAGAGTGGCATTGTTCCCTCTCTGACTCCTCCCCCACAGACAGGGCCATTAAACAGCGAAAAGGGTTGCCTTGCCCTGATGAATACCTAAGGCTCAGCCTTCTTACAACATGACAGGCACACCAAGACAAAAAAATATGGCCCAAATGAAAGAACAGAGCAAAACTCCAGAAAAAGAGCAGCGATGAGGAGATAGCCAACCTATCAAAAGCAGAGTTCAAAATACTGATAATCAAGATGCTAATAGAA
The DNA here is from genome assembly GCA_004027475.1 of Anoura caudifer. Classification (NCBI taxonomy): domain Eukaryota; kingdom Metazoa; phylum Chordata; class Mammalia; order Chiroptera; family Phyllostomidae; genus Anoura; species Anoura caudifer. Next base: position 32,946 of record PVKU01011883.1, read on the forward strand.
CTGATTGAGCTTGGTCACAAAATGAAGGAATACATAAAGGCTACTCAAAGTGAAGCAAAAGCAAAACATACAGGGAACCAACATTGAAGGGAAGGAAACTGGGACTCAAATCAACAATTTGGAACAAAAGGAAGAAAGAAACTTTCAACTGGAACAGAATAAAGAAACAAAAAAATTTTTAAAAATGAAGAGAGGCTTAGGAACCTCTGGGAAAACTTTAAGCACTCTAATATCTGAATCATAGGGGTGCCAGAAGAACAAGAGCAACAAATTAAAAATTTATTTGAACAAATAATGAAGGAAAACTTCCCCAATCTGGCAAAGGAAACAGACTTCCAGGAAGTCCAGGAAGCCCAGAGAGTCCCAAAGAATTTGGACCCAAGGAGAAACAAACCAAGGCACATTATCATTAAGTTACCCAGGATTAAAGATAAAGAGAGAATCTTAAAAACAGCAAGAGGAAAGGAGATAGTTACCTACAAATGAGTGCCCATAAGACTATCAGCTGATTTCTCAAAAGAAACCTTACAGTCAAGAAGGGTCTGGAAAGAAGTATTTGAAGTCATGAAAGGCAAGGACCTACATCCAAGATGACTGTATCCAGCAAAGCCATCATTTAGAATGAAAGGGCAGATAAAGTGCTTCCCAGATGAGATCAAGTTAAAGGAATTTATCATTGCCAAGCCCTAGCATATGAAATGTTAGAGGGACTTATCTAAGAAATAGAAGAAGATAAAAAACTACGAACAGTAAAATGACAACAAATTCACAACTATCAACAACTGAACCTAAAAAGCAAAAACTAAGCAAACAATTAGAACAGTAACAGAACCAGGGAAATGAAGATCACATGGAGGGTTTTCAGTGGTGAGGGGGAGGGGTAGAATGGGAGGGGGAAAGGTATAGGGAGTAAGAAGCATAATTGGTAGGCACAAAATAGACAGGGAGAGGTTAAGAATGGTGTAGGAAACAGAGAAGCCAAAGAACTTATATGTACAACCCATGGACATGAACTAAGGATGGGGGAGAATGCTGGAGGATAGGGGTTGCAGGGTGGAGGGGAGATAAAGGGGAGAAAAAAATAGGAAAACTGTAATACCATAATCAATAAAATATACTTAAAAAACCAAAATATTTTATTAATAATTTTATATTGATTATACTTTAAAATGATAATATTTTGGATATATTGCATTAAATTACAGTATTACAATCAATTTTACATGTTTCTATTTTTTAAAATGTGATTAATAGAAAATCTGAAAGTACAAACATGACTCACATTCTAGTTCTATTGAAATATGCTGTCTAGAAGACTGCCTCCTTTTCTTTTATTAAAAAATAGTTTATGCCCTGGCTGGTGTAGCTCAGTGGATTGAGTGTGGGCCTGCAAACCAAAGGATCGTGGTTTGATTCCCAGTTAGGGCACATGCCTGGGTTGCAGGCCAGTTCCCGGTGGGGGACACACGAGAGGCAACCACGCATTGCTATTTCTCTCCCTCTCTCCTTCCTTCCCCTCTACAGATAAATAAATAAAATCTTTAAAATATATATACATTAAAAAAAATAGTTTATTGAGCCCTGGCTGGTGTGGCACAGTGGATTGACTACTGGCTTGCAAACCTAAGAGTCACCAGTTTGATTCCCAGACAGGGAACATGCCTGGATTGCAGGCCAGGCCCCCAGTAGGGGGTGTGCAAGAGGCAACCACATATTGATGTTTCTCTCCCTCTCTTTCTACCTCCCCTCCCCTCTCTCTAAAATAAATAAATAATAAAATATTTTATTTATGCTACTGTTATAGTTGTCCCAAGTTTTCCATTTTTGCACCCCACAACCAGCACAAATCACTCCCCTCAGGCAACTCCTCCACCATTTTTCATACCCATGGGTATTGCATATAAGTTCTTTGGCTACTCCATTTCCTATATTGTACTTTACATCCCCATGGCTATTTTGTGATTACCAATTTGTTCTTCTTAATTCACTAACCTCTTCATCCATTCCCATATTCCTTGCTCCTGTCTGGAAACCATCAAAATGTTCTCCATATCCATGATGCTGTCTCCATGCTGCTTGTTGCCTAGTTTGTGTTTTAGATTCAATTTTTTATATATAGGCATTTTTTAAGTTTTTTTGTTTATTATACTATTAGAGTTTTCCCAATTTTCCTTCTTTATCTCCCCTCCACCCTGTACCCCCAACCCTCCACCATTTCCCACCTTAGTTCATGTGCATGGGTTGTATATACAAGTTCTTTGAGTCCTCTGTTTCCTATGCCATTTTTCTCTCTCCCTGTCTATTTTATGCCTACTAATTATGCTTCTTCTTCCCTGTACCTTCTCCCCCCATTCCTCCCTTCCCCTTTCCCCACTGAAATCCCTCTGAGTGATGTCCATTTTTCTTTTAAGTTCATTTGTTGATAGTTGTGAGTTTGTTGTCATTTTACTGTTCATAGTTTTAATCTTCATCTTTTTCTTAGCTAAGTCGCGTTAACATTTCATACAATAAGGGCTTGGTGATGATGAACTCCTTTAACTTGACCTTATCTGGGAAGCACTTTATCTGCCCTTTCATTCTAAATGATAGCTTTGCTGGATACAGTCATCTTGGATGTAGGTCCTTGCCTTTCATGATTTCAAATACTTCTTTCCAGCCCCTTCTTGCCTGCAAGCTTTCTTTTGAGAAACCATCTGGATAGCCTTATGGGAACTCCGTTGTAGGTAACTGTCTCCTTTCCTCTTGCTTCTTTTATGATTCTCTCTTTATATTTAATCTTGAGTAACTTAATGATAATGTGCCTTGGTGTGTTCCTCTTTGGGTCCAACTTCTTTGGGACTCTCTGGGCTTCCTGGACTTCCTGGAAGTTTATTTCCTTTGCCAGATGGGGAAGTTTTCCTTCATTATTTGTTCAAACAAATTTTCAATTTCTCGCTGTTTTTCTCCTTCTGGCACCCCTATAGCTCAGATATTGGAACAATTCAGGTTGTCCCAGAGGCTTGTAAGACTCTCTTCACTTTTTTGAATTCTTGTTTCTTCATTTTGTTCTGGTCGGATGTTTATTTTTTCCTTTTGTTCCAAACTGTTGCTTTGAGTCCTGGTTTCCTTTCTGTCACTGTTGGTTCCCTAAATATTTTGCTTTATTTCACTTTGGTTATCCTTCATTTGTTTTGTTTTTTTTTTCATTTTTCCACCAAGCTCAATCAGTTCTGTGAGCATTTTGATTACCAGGGCCTTAAATTCTCCATCAGATAGGTTGGCTATCTCCTCCTTGCTTAGTTCTCTTTCTGAGGTTTTGCTCTGTGCTTTCATTTGGGCCATATTTCTTTGTCTTGGCATAGCTGATAGGTCATAAGGGGGCAGGGTCTTAGGTATTCACCCAGGCAGGGCAACCCTCTTTGCTGCCCTGCAGCACTGCCTGTGGGGGAGGGGCCAGAGAGGGAACAGTGCAACTTGCTTGCTGGTCTCTAGTGCAGTTTCGGACGGACTCTTGTGCTACACTGGGAGTTTCTACCACTGCAGCAACCACTGTGGTCCACAGTCAACTCTAAGTCACAGTTTTGCCTTCAGCCAGCATCGCCCATGCAGCCGGCCCCTCCTACCTGGTCCCTCCTCCCTTCAGTTTTTCTGAATCAGTCGCACAGTCGCTTCTTTACCGGTCTGGTTGTTCTGGTTGATTTTTTCTTTAATTCCTTGGTTGTCAGAGTTCATGCAGTTTGATTTTCTGGCACTTTTGGTTGTTTATTGATTTTAGATTGATTGTTATCCTCCTTTTGGTTGTGTGAGGAAGCGAAAGATTTCTACCTAAGCTTCCAGCTTGGCCAGAACCCAATTTGCGTTTTTTTTACCATTTTATTGTTCATTGTTTTGATGTTCTTCTTTTCAAAATAAGTCCCTTTACCATTTCATATAATAATGGTTTGCTGATGATAAACTCCTTTAGTTTTTTCTTGTCTGGGAAACTCTTAATCTGCCCTTTGATTGTAAATGATAGCTTAGCTGGGCAGAGCAATCTTGGCTGCAGGTCCCTGCTTTTCATGACTTTGATTATTTCTTTCCAATCCCTTCTAGCCTGCAAAGTTTCTTTTGAGAAATCAGCTGACAGCCTTAGTTCTGTAGGTAACTAACTTCTTTTCTCTTGCTGCTTTTAAGATTTTCTCTTTATCTTTAGCCTTTGGCATTTTATTTATGGTATGTCTTATAATAAGCCTTTTTGTATCCATCTTGTTTGGCACTCTCTGCTTCCTGGACTCACATGTCTGATTTTCACCAAATTTGGAAGTTTTCTTTCATTACTTTTTCAAATATATGTTCAATTTCTTGCTCTTTCTCTTCTCCCTCTGGCATCCCTATGATGAGAATGTTGGACCTCTTGAAGTTGTCCCAGAGGCTGCTGATACTATCCTCATATTTTCAGCTTCTTCCTTTGCTTTTGATTGGTTCTGATTGATTGTTTTTTGCTTCCTCATGTTCCAAATCATTGGTTTGATTCTTGGTTTCATCCACTCTACTGATGTTTCCCTGACAATTGTTCTTTATTTCAATTAGTGTATCCCTTATTTCTGACTGGATCTTTTTTATGCTGTTGAGATCATGACTAAGTTCTTTGAGTATCTTTATAATTAGTGTTTTGAATTCAGCATCTGATAGATTGCTCATCTTTATTTGTTTAGCTCTTTTTCTGGAGTTTTGATGTCTTCTTTCATTTGGGCCATGTTTCCTTGTCTCCTCATTTTGGCAGCCTCCTTGTGTCTGATTCTGTATATTAGGTAGAGCTGCTTTGACTCTTTATCTTGACAGTGTGGCCTAACGTAGTAGGTGTCCTATAGAGTCCAGTGGCACAGCTTCCTCTATCACCCAAGCCTGGTACTCAAGGTGCACTCTTCATGTGGGCTGAGTATACCCTTCTCTTGTAGTTGAGCCTTGGTTGCTATTGGCAGATCAATAGGAGGGACTTACCCAGGGCAGTCAGCTGCAAGGATTGGCTGTGACCACTAACCACCAACCTCTACCCTCTGTGGAGGATCAGCTACACAGGAACAGGGTGGTGGTTCTCCAGTGTTTTCTGTAGCTGTCCAACAGGTACACAGGCTCTGTGGTTTCCTGGGTGGTGCTGGCCAAGTACAGCCCCCACCTGTGTTCTGCCTAGGGCCACACAGCATGAGCTACAAAGCAATCTGAGATGGCTGCTACTAGTGCCATGCCTTGGGCCACTTAGCAAGAGGTAGAGGGGCTGGGAGCTCATTGAGGCCTGCTATTGCTTGTTTGAAAGGATTTATTTATTTATTTATTTATTTTTGGTATGAATTTTTTTAATGAAAGATAGAAAAATATTTCTAGACTTGGTAAATTATATGACATTTTTAAAATAACATGAATTCTTAGCATGCTCCATTTTTTTCTTTTTTCTAAACTGTTGTTCAAGTACAGTTTTCTGCCTTTCCCCCCTACCACTCCCCATCCCCCCGTCCTCCCCACCTCCCTCCCCCATTTCCACTCCCCCATGTTATTGCCCACACGTCCTTTATAATTGTTCCTGTAAACCCTTCACCCTTTTCCCCCATTATCTCCTCCCCTCTCCCCTCTGATTAGTGTCAGCCTGTTCTCAATCTCAATGTCTTTGGCTATACTTTGCTTGCTTATTTATTTTGTTGATTAGGTTCCAGTTAAAGGTGAAATCTTATGGTATTTGTCTTTCACCACCTAGCTTATTTCACTTAGCATAATGCTCTCCAGTTCCATCCATGCTGTTGCAAAGAGTAGGAGCTCCTTCTTTCTGCTGTGTAGAATTCCATTGTGCAAATGTACCAGAGTTTTTTAATCCATTCATTTACTGATGGGCACTTAGGTTGCTTCCAGCACTTGGCTATTGTAAATTGTGCTGCTGGGAACATTGGGGTGCATAGGTTCTTTTCGATTGGTGTTTCAGGGTTCTTAGTATATAATCCTAGGAGTGGAATTGCCAGGTCAAAAGGCAGTTCCATTTTTAGTTTTCTAAAGAAATTCCATACTGTTTTCCATAGTGGTTGCACCAGTCTGCAATCCCACCAACAGTGCACTAGGGATGCCTTTTCTCCACAACCTCTCCAACACTTATTGTTTTTTGTTTTGTTTATGATGGCCATTCTGACTGGTGTGAAGTGGTATCTTATTGTGGTTTTAATTTGCATCTCTCTGATGGCTAGTGATACTGAGCATCTTTTCATATGTCTCTGGACCCTCTGTATGTTCTCCTTGGAAAAGTGTCTGTTCAAGTCCTTTGCCCATTTTTTAAAATTTTTTAAACTTTATTTTACTTGTTGTTCACATACAGTTTTCTGTCTTTTACTCCCATCCCAGAGTACCCCCCAACCCTCCCCACCTCCCTCCCATTTCCATTCCCCCTAGTTTTTGTCCATGTATCCTTTATACTTGTTCCTGTAAACCTGTCCCCTTTTCCCCTGAAATTCCCTCCCCTCTCCCCTCTGGTCACTGTCAGCCTGTTCTCAATTTCAGTGTCTTTGGTTATATTTTGCTTGTTTGTTTGTTTTGTTGTTTAGGTTCCTGTTAAAGGGGAGATCATATGGTATTTGTCTTTCACTACCTGGCTTATTTTGCTTAGCATAATGCTTCCCAGTTCCATCCATGCTGTTGCAAAGCGTAGGAGCTCCTTCTTTTTTTCTGCTGCATAGAATTCCATTGTGCAAATGCACCAGAGTTTTTTGATCCATTCATTTACTGATGGGCACTTAGGTTGCTTCCAGCAATTGGCTATTGTGAATTGTGCTGCTGGGAACATTGGGGTGCATAGGTTCTTTTGGACTGGTGTTTCAGAGTTCTTAGGCTATAATCCTAGCAGTAGAATTGCTGTGTCAAAAGGCAGATCCAGTTTTAGTCTTCTGAG
>PVKU01011884.1:0-39815 GCA_004027475.1 Anoura caudifer
TCTAGTGGTGGCTGTTACGTAGTGAGGGGTGGAGTCTTAGGTGTTCCCCAGAGTGGGACAGCCCAGTCACTGGGTAGTGACGCTGTATGTGGGGGTGGGGTCTGAGAGGAGACAATGGCGCTTGCTCTGCTTAGTCTCAGATTCCAGTCCCTTCCACCGCTTCCCCTTTGCCTGGATTATCTGCGAGTGAATGTGGGACCACCTGGTGAGCCAGCTGCCTTGTGTGGCCTTACTGGGTCTGCACAGTTGCCACCCTATGCCCGGGGTCTGCTAGCTGCCACCTGTGCACCTGGGGGCTGCCAGCCGCTGCTGCCTGCATGCCCGGTCTGCACCTCTACTTTTTCCTGCCGCAACTCCGCCCCTCTTACCGGTCTGGATGAATCGTTGTTAGACTTCCAAACAGTTCAATTTTCTGAGTTCTGGTTGTTTTCTTGTTTCTAAATCTTTGTTGTCCTTAATTTTGGTTGTGGGAGGAGGAACAGTGTGTCTGCCTATGCCTCCATCTTGGCTGGAAGTCTTCCTGCTGTCTTTAATCTTCTCCTTCTCTCTCCATACTTTCATACATCCTGTTCATATGCTCAGGTCCATCTCTTCCACAGTCTTCTCCAGTTATCTTAGCCTATGTGGATCTTTACCCTATTTGAAAACTTCTGAAGTTGTTTTTAATTGCTTTACTTATGTTGGTTTTGCTTCTCCTGCTAAATTGTAAGGCTCTTGTGTCCAAGTACAGAAAGTATACATCTGTTTTATTCCTATCAACACAGAGCTAAGAGTTCATTATAGGAGTTGAAAATTGTTTTCTTGTCAATGAATAGAATTAGAGGACCAGATAAAATGACTGAACAAGAAACTCTACCCAATGAAAAAAGTGGTCCTTAAGGAATATAGCATGGTTTGGTGTGGACGATGGAATGGAGTGGAGTTAAGGAAGAACTTGTATCAGAAATAAAATAAAAAAAATTAAAATTAAAAAAAAGAAATAAACTGTTTTAGGTAAACTTTTGAATTGTTTTGTGATTTGTTTCTGAAAGCTGCCTGAACTTAATTTCCAAAATGTGTGGATGTTCAAGGATATAGCACAAAAATATAATTAAAATCTCTTTAATGTTTCAAGATGTAAATCATCTAATGGTGTGAATCTATTGTTCATTTATATTTTTTTGTGCAGGTTTTCAAAACACTATTTTATGAGCAATAGTTTTTGTTTATTTTTTTAAGTGTTTCAGGGTCAATATATTTGGGAAATGGTCAATATATTTGGGTTAATATATTCCAAAGAGATTTTATTTTTTTACTGCAGGGGTTCTAGTTTTTCAAATGCTAATGTGTATTGTGAATCTCCAGATTTATGAGTACAAAACTTCTCCCTCTTTCTGTGAGGAATTCATATTATATGACAATGAACATTGATGTTCCATGGAACATAGTTTAAGGAAAAGAGCTGTAAAGGTCAAAGCCTTTTTCATTGGTTGAATAATGCTAGTAGTTTTTGTAACTTAAAGTAACTAAATTTAACCTGTCCTAATTAAAATACAGCCCTTTCAGTTTCCCCAAATGTGTATAGCATTGAGATGGTTAATGAGACTCTATTTGCTCCAAGGTAAATTCATGGCAAACTCTTGAAATGGGCAAGCCTTACTTTTTTCTACAATTGTGCAATCATGCTGGCAGCTCTAATTTATCAAGCTTAAAATATCACCAATTTTGTTGTTCAAATCTCAATCCTACAGCTATTGGATTTACAAACTAGGAAGTGGTAATGGGTGTTGGATAAAGCTCACAACACAGACATAAATGCTTCTCTGGCACCATAACTTGGCATGGGTGGATGTCAAAGCTTATTTTTTTCCACATTGAAGGCATTTTAACTTATTTAAAGTTCTAGATTTTCAGAGTACATGTTCTATGAATTTATTAAAATATTATGCTTCAATGAGCTTCTGAAAACTCAACTGTCCCTAATTAATTACTCTAGTTCCCTTATTTTTAAAAGTTCTATGCTTCATTGTTCTTCCAGGTACCCAGGAATCCAGCATTATGACTACCATCATCACTGGTACTGTTATTAACACTATGAATGATTTTCTACTATGAACCAGATACTGTACTAAAAATATTATATATATTATCTCACTTGTTTCTCATAATCCTTTGGGATACATTTTACATATGAATAAATTGAATTTCTGAGAGATTGAATAACATTTGCTCATTTTTGTGAGATTCCAAAACATATATACACTTAACCTACTGTACCCCATAAGTTTAGGTACAGTCCTTAGTGGGTACCTGTACACATATGTATAAGAAATCACATATGGTTATTTTATTGTCCCTTTGGGTGTCTCTTGGCCAAGATGGTGAATATTCCTTTTATTATGTAGTAGTTAGCTAGGCTGTTTCACCAAGTCCATAAAGCATGGATATCAAATATAGGCAGTCCTCATTTTGCAAGGTTTTGATGTGAACAGATTTCAGTTATGGTGGATTACTTAAACAGGACTAGTGTGGTTCAAATTTCAGTTTTCATGATATATTAAATGTACGCAAATTTTACTACCAACTCTTCAGTCCTCAAATTACTATGAGACAGTTTTCATGATTAGTGAGCAATCACATCACTTTTTAAAATTCTGTGATCATTGAACATCCATTATTCATCTCATGCACAGATAGCAAAATATGCTGTTGCATTGTTTCCTTGTCTTTTTTTTTGCTCATTAAATATTTACTGCCCACTCACTGTATACCAAACATCATACTCTGTGCCAGAGATCAAGATGTGAACAATATACCCTCTGAGGGGCAGTTTCATAGTGAATTCGAGAGACTAACAAAGCTATTTGGCATTTTATAAAAGTGGAAAATCAAAAGAGGAAATTGGCCAACAAATGGGAAATTGTATCAAAGAATTGAAAGTGATAATGCTATAAATTCAAATCAAACTTAAATGGGGTAATAGAAGAAATAATTGACTGAGAGAATGTTGACACTGTCTGTATTCAAAACTCTGAATGTGTAGCTAGAGAAACTTTAGAGAAGGCAAACTTATTAACAGAAATAAGGAAAGTGGTTGTGATGGAAAGATGGATGTTTACCAGGTGAAGTGAAATTGGCAAAAATTTCACATGAATGAAACTCTTGAAGATGTTTTATAACGTTGACATCAGTATAAAAGATTGGAAGGTGATTTATACTTAGAAAGGGATATGACAGTTTATCAAGATGTAGAAAAGATCCTAACATGTACAGTATACATAAAGGAGTCAGGTACTGCAAAACTATTCTTAGTGAGTTTTTAAACAAAGAAATAAAACATATTGATATTTCTAATATTCTATTTTATTAAAAAATTAATATCTTTTAAGAATATTTATTTATTTTTAGAGAGAGGGGAAGGGAGGGAGAAAGAGAGGGAGAGAAACATCAATGTGTAGTTGCCTCTCATGCACTCCACAAAATGCAGACTTGGCCTGCAACCCGGGCATGTGCCCTGACGGAATTGAACTGGAGACTCTTTGTTCCTCAGGCTGGCACTCAATCCACTGAGACACTCCAGCCAGGGCAACCTAATATTTTAAATTAGTGTATTAAATAAATGTTAGTTATACATTTTTCACTTTATAACTTATACACTTATATATGTTATACACAAATGTATAACTTATAAGTTATACATTTATAACTTACAGCAAGAGAGTTTTAAACATTTAGACAAAAATTTTTATGTACCATCATTATTTTTCTTGTTGATTATTAAGATTGCTTTGCATAGTTTCAGCTAAAAAGATTTTTTATGTTTCCACCCTACCATGCAAAATGAGAACTGCCTGCGTATTAAAAAATAATGAACTTCTGGTTCATTTGGGTTTTCCTGTATGCAGATAAATAAGATTCCCAGACACTGTCACTTAGCATGAAAGACTGTGGTCACTACCTATGCTAAAATAGAGAACTTAACCAATTGAAGATATTGAGAGCATATCTTGAATAAGAATGTTTTGAAATTTTTTGGTAGTTAATGAAAGTCAGATGCATTGCCTTGTAGTCTTTTTATAGAAAGGTGTATATATACATATATTTACATATATATTGCATATAAGAACATATTTTGATACCAAAATTACTATTCAAGATGTTCTAATTAAAGAAACAAACTTTCCAAAGGGCTAGAGAGGGGACTCAAGGCTAGTGGAAAATATTTGACCCCATCTCCACTAAAATATGAACATGGAAAAGCCATTATTAGACTCTGGAATATTATTTTTAAGATGAAATTGCATTTTTTTAGTGTCTTGTTCATAATCAGTAAATACAGGCAGAGCTGGGGATATGGGAGTGGCCAGAGAGGTGGACACCTTGGGCTGATTGACCACACTTTCATTCATTCCAGCAATAATTTCCACCAACACTTTCTACCACATTCAAGACCCTGAGGTTATAGGTGAATAATAACTCAGTCACCTGTTTTTATTTTGGGAGGGTGTCTTGACTCTATGGTTCCCATATTTGAAATAATAGGAGGGAAAAGAAACCCAGGTGCAATTATTTAAATATTCCACTTAATGCAGAGGTTGTTTAGGAGATCTCATTTTAGAAGATACAGGAAACATTTTGATAACTTTACATTTGATCAACACCTGGGGAAAACATTTATTGTTAAAATAACTCTTCAGAATGGATTTAACTCAGCAGTCATATTAGACTCCACTTATGCATCATTCCAGATCTGCTTTGTCTCACCTACCTGTCCCCTTCCCTTAGCCCTTGGTGATTTCCCCTGCTTCCCAGCTAGATCAACTCTAGTGACAGCTCACATTGTTACTGTGACTGTAAAACTCTAGCTGCCACAGCTTCATTTTCTAATTCCTGGGACTGTTTTAGCCACCCTATGGATGAGCGCTGGTTTCAGCATGCTCTTCATTGAGTCCATGAAGAAATGCAGCAGCTAGAACACCATATTCTAACCCAACAAGTCCTATGGGGCAGTGGCTTTCCCAATGACTTCCAAGGGATCAGAAAACACAACTCAGAATCATCTGGTTATTAATACCACAATGAAATAATGTTCACCAATGAAAGACAGGTGATAGAAACAAGCCAGTGGACATTTACTCTCCCTTCTTCCCTGTGACAGACTTCTAAGATACAGGGCTTTCCTTTATTTTCCCTATTGCTGGATGGAGAATTATCCAGCATGACTAAGCTACCAGTGATGCTGTGTCAACTTGGTAATATACTACCTTGTGTATGCTTACCCCTATTTTCTGCTTAGTTTTATTTTTTCACCTGACTCTTGCTTCCCTGTGATTTTGCTCTCAATAAAGCATTGCTTTATGCTCTGTTTAGAAATCCAGGCAAAAATACCAGTGTTTGCTAAAAATGACCAAGGTCTGGTAGTAAAATATATTGGTAGCTTTTTCATGGCAGAATAATATTCAATTGTATGTATACATCACATCTTTTTTGATGGCACTTATGGTAATTATGTGACATGATAAAGGTGCTAGCTAACACTACAGTGGCAATTTCATTGCAGTATATAAATGTATGAAATCAACATGTTGTATACCTTAAATTTACAGAATATTATATGTCAAATATATTTTAATAAAAATATCCTGGTAACTGATAAAGACATTGGCTTCTATCATCATTAGATATATTTTTTGATAGTTTCTTGATCTGTGACAAAAAACCCCAACCAAACTCAACAGACAACAAAACAAACACCTCCATAAACAAAAAAGGAGTATGTATTTAATAAATGTTTGTGTACCATATGGTTTTACTAATCCCTTTGAAGGTTGAAGTTGGCACCATTCCAAAGGCAATGGAGATTAGAAAAACTATATGCAGACTAATGGCCAACATGGAGGCATAAGTAGATACACTGTGCCTCCTCCTACAACCAAGAGGACAACAAATTTAAAAACAAAAAACAACCAGAACTACTGGAAAATCAATCTGTGTGGAAGTCTGAAAACCAAGGAGTTAAAGAAGAAATATTCATCCATACTGGTAGGAAGGGCAGAGACGGGCAGCTGGGGTGAAGAGGACTCATGGCAAGGCAGCAGCTCCAGGACTGAGTGAGGTGGCAGCTGGTGGAGTGAGCAGTCCCACCTTTGTGTGTGAATAAACTGGGAGGAATGACTGGGGAGTGAGACAGACCTTGCAACCCAGGGTTCCAGCATGGGGAAATAAAGCCTCAAAACCTCTGACTAAAAAACCTGTGGGGGTTGAGGCAGTGGGAGAAACTCCCAGTCTCACAGGAGAGTTCATTGGCAAGACCCAGAGGGTCCTAGAACATACACAAATCCACCCACCCAGTAATCTGCACCAGAACGGCCCAATTTGCTTGTAGGTAGTGAAGGGACTGAAAGCCCTCCAAGAGACAGTGAGTGGCATTGTTCTCTTTTGGACCCCTCCCCCATATATAGTGTCACAACACAGTGTTGTGGGTTGCCCCACCCTGGTTAATACCTAAGGCTCTGCCCCTCACTATGTAATGGGCATACTGAGACAAAAAAATGAATGGCCCAAATGAAAGAACAGATCAAAGATCCAGAAAATAAACAACTAAGTGACAAAGAGATAGTCAGCCAATCAGATGCATAGTTCAAAACACTGTTAATCAGCCTGGGCTGGTGTAGCTCATTGGATTGAGTGTGGGCCTGTGAACCAAAGAGTTGCCAGTTCGATTCCCAATTGGGGTACATGCCTGGGTTGCAGGCCATGTCCCCAGTAGGGGGTGTATGAGAGGCAACCACACATTGATGTTTCCCTCCCTCTCTTTTTCCTTCCCTTCCTCTCTCTCTAAAAAATAAATAATTAAAACTCTAAAAAACAAAACAAAATAAAAAAACCCACTGGTAATCAGAATGCACACAGAAATGGTTGATAAAGTGCTTCTCAGATAGGGTAAAGTTAAAAGCATTCACTATCACCAAACCCTTATTATATGAAATGTTAAAGGGACTTATCTAGAAGGAGATAAAAAATTATGAACAGTAAAATGACAATAAGCTCACAACTATCAACAACTGAACCTAAAAAAAATCCCCAAAATGAACTAAGCAAACAACTAGAACAGGAACAAAATCACAGAAATGGAGATCATGTGGAGGGTTATCCGTGAGGAGTGGGAGGGAGAAGAATGGGGGAAAAGGTACAGGGAACAAGAAGCATAAATAGTAGGTACAAACAGACAGGGGGACAGGTTAAGAATAGTATAGGAAATATAGAAGCCAAAGAACTTTTATGTACAACCCATGAACATGCACTAAGGGAGGGGATGCAGATAGGAAGGGGGTGCAAGGCAGAGGGGAATAAAAGGGGGGAATGGGATAACTGTAATAGCATAATCAATAAAATATATAAAAAAGAAAAACTGTACTTGTAAACTGTAACAAAAATAACTTAAAAATGTATACACTTAAGCATTCAAACATTTCTAGGTAGTGAATAAAATGGTTTGTCAAAGTTTTTCATTCTGTTATTAATGCCATCAATTATGGTAATAAGAACTTTCATATAGGATTAGATGAAGACAATGTATCACCCTAAAAGTTAAATTTTAGAAACCTGTTACTGTTACTCTAACGTTTACCTGTTTTTCCTAGGCTATTAAGTTGTACTATCAGTTTCCTGAAGAACTCACAGAGGGGGAGACACAAATTACCATAAATATAATTATCAAAAATATTTTTTTAAAATTTATTTTGATTATGCTATTAGTTGTCCCATTTTCCTCCTTCATTCCCCTCCACCCTGCACACCCCCTCCCACCCACATTCCCCCCTTTTAATTCATGTCCATGTGTCATAAGTTCTTTAGCTTCTACATTTCCCACACTATTCTTGCCCTCCCCCTGTCTATTTTCTACCTACTGTCTATGCTACTTATCCTCTGTACCTTTTCCCTCTCTCTCCTCTTCCCACTCCCCTGTTGCTAGCCCCTCATGTGATCTCCATTTCTGTGGTTCTGCTCCTGTTCTAGCAGTTTGCTTAGTTTGCTTTTGTTTTAGGTGTGGTTGTTAATAAGTGTGAGTTTGCTGTCTTTTTACTGTCCTATTTTTTTATCTTCTTTTTCTTAGATAAGTCCCTTTAGCATTTCATATAAGGGCTTGGTGATGATGAACTCCTTTAACCTGACCTTATCTGAGAAGCACTTTATTTTCCTTTCCATTCTAAATGAAAGCTTTGCTGGGTAGAGCAATCTTGGATGCAGGTCCTTGACTTTCATGACTTGGAATACTTCTTTCCAGCCTCTTCTTGCCTGTAAGGTCTCTTTTGAGAAATCAGCTGACAGTCTGATGAGAACTCCTTTGTAGATGACTGTCCCCTTATCCCTTGCTGCTTCTAGAATTCTCTCCTTCATTTTGATCTTGGCTAATGTAATGATGATGTGCCTTGGTGTGTTCCTCCTTGGGTCCAACTTCTTTGGGACTCTCTGAGCTTCCTGGACTTCCTGGAAGCCTATTTCCTTTGCCAGATTGGGGAAGTTCTCCTTTATTATTTGTTCAAATAAGTTTTCCACTTGTTGCTCTTCCTCTTCTCCTTCTGGTACCCCTATAATTCAGATGTTGGGATGTTTAAACATGTCCTGGATGTTCCTAAGCTTCTCCTCATTTTTTAAAATTCTTGTTTCTTCATTCTTTTCTGATTGGATGTTTGTTTCTTTCTTCTAGTCCACTCCATTGATTTGAGTCCCAGTTTTCCTCCCATCACTATTGGTTCCCTGTGCATTTTCCTTTATTTCACTTATTGTAGCCTTTATTTGTTCATCTAATTTTATCTAAAAAAATCAACCAATTCTGTGAGCATCCTGATCATCAGTGCTTTGAACTGTGCCTATGATAGGTTGGCTATCTCTTGGTCACTTAAATTGGTTCTGGGGCTTTGATCTGCTTTCCTGTTTGAGCCATTTTTTTTTTTTTTGGTCTGGTCACGGCTGTTATGTAGTGGGGGGTGGAGCCTTAGGTGTTCCCCCAGGCGGGGCAGTCCAGTTGCTGGGTTGTGACACTGTATGTGGGGGCAGGGTCTTGGTGTTTTTAGGTTTTATTTCCCGGTGCTGGGGCCCTGGGTTGCGAGTTTTGTCTTGTTCCCAGTTTTTGCCTAGATTATCGGCATGCAAATGTGGAACCACCTGGTCAGCCTGCTGTCTTTTGCCTGGCATCCGCCAACCACCGCCTGTGCGCCTGGCACCTGCCAGCCACTACCTGCAGGACCCCCGGTCTGCCAGCCACTGCCTATACACCTGATCTGCCAATCTCCGCTTCCTCCTGCCATGACTCCACCCCTCTTAATGGTCTGGATGAATAGATGAATGGTTGTTGGACCTCTGTACAGTTCAATTTTCTCTCAGTTCTGGTTGTTTTCTTGTTTCTAAATATTTGTTGTCCTTAATTTTGGTTGTGCGAGGAGGCACAATGTGTCCACCTACACCTCCATCTTGGCTGGAAGTCCCAAAATAATTTTCAGTGGAAAAAGGAATCTCATTTTAAAAGATAAGGCAAGACAATTGACCTGTCATTCTGTAACACACAGCCAGCAAGGTGCACAATCTTAAAGAGGCCGCATGCAGCTGCCAGGACACCTAAGATGGGATCTGTTTCCTCTTACTACCTCCTAGTCCTGAAAACCATTAATCCTATTAATTGCATATCAAAAGACTGGTAGCAATTCTACCAATGAGTAAACACAGAGATAAAGTGTAATCACACTAGTCCAGAAAATTGGATTCAGGTCTTCATTGAACAATCCTGTTTCAATTCAGCAATTTTATTATCACTGTTACTGGAACAAATCACTTTATTAAACAGAAGAGCTTTTGTGGAGAAATTTCATCTTGTGGCCAACATTATGAAGCTCTCTAACATAAAAACAGCACTTATACTTGTCAAGGGATTTCTTTAGGCAATTCAACTAATGGCTTATGACAAGTAGGATTTGAAATGTTCATTCAAGCCTTCCATTTTGCTATGCACTGTATTTTTTTTTCATTCTAAGGGGAAAAAAGCTGTTTTGATGCTTTTAGTGGAATTAGTATTTTCAGTAAAGAGTTTACTGACAAGAAGGTCTCTCTCATCACTCCTTTTTCCCTCCCTTCTTCCTTTCCACCCTCCCTCCCTCCCTTCTCTCCCTTCTTCTCTGAAGGGCAGTAGAGTGAGAGAAAGAAGATTGTGAAATAGAACAGAAATTATTTGGATTTAATTGAGGCAAATCATTCCCTAGAAAATTTTACACAGGGACTTCTAAAATATTTGAAGAAGTCATCCTATTGCTAGGGTAAAACATGAACAAAATGGAAATTATCAACAATGAGCTTGTTTTCGAAATTCCCTTCCTAGGCAAATCAGACTCTGGGGAGTCAAGGCCAGGGATAGGAGGGGAGTCTGGCTCATGAGCTGCTGTAGGTCATAGAGTTGAGGAAACAAAACACAGCATCCTAGAGAACAGGTAGACTCAGAACTTATTAGGCAGGTTTGAGACAATGTCAACAAAACAAACAAGCAAGCAAAATATAACCAGAGACATTAAAATGAAGAACAACTGAAAGTAACCAGAGAGGAGTGGGGAGGGATATAATGGGGGGGAGAAAGGGAAGAGTCATGAAAAACATGTATAAAGGACCCATGGATAAAGCCAAAGTGGGGAGGGATTGAGGGTGGGAGGTAGGAAAATGGAGACAACTACTTGAACAACCTTAAAAAAATGTTACCAAAAAAAAAGAAACAATGCTATTCAATAAAACTTTCTGCAATGATGGAAATCTTCTCTCTCTGTGTTGTGTAATATACCAGCCATTAGCCACTTGTGGTTGTTAATCTCTTGAAATGTGGCTAGTATGACTGATGATCTGAAATTTTAACTTGATTTAATTTTAATTATTTTAATGTTAGATAGCCACATGTGTCTAGTGGTTGTCACAGTGAATAGCATGGGTCTAAAGTGTTAAAATTATGATGTCTGAACAGAAAAGCAAAAACTTCCTCTAAAGAGAAAGGTCCTGATAAGGTTAGGCAAGACATGGTGAAATGTTAGTGTGAGAAAAGGCCTGAAAGATATTAGTAGAACTGAAAAAAATTTCCATATGAAACACTGACATTGGTCTTTGCTTAAAATATACTTTTCTGACTATTAAATATTGTCCTAAGGAGACTACCCTTCCCCATATGACCTGAGTTCTTAATAAACTGAATAGTCCTTAAAACACAGTTCTAAAGACAAAATAAGCACTGGTTCAGCATGGCCATTGGTGCGATACAAATTGTTATATGCTTTATATAAAGTCAAAAGATAATTTTTAATAAATCAATAAACTTGGTTATGAATTGAATATTTGCCAAATTGATTCTTCAGTGAATTAGCCATTCTGCGAATTGGCCATTTGGCAAAACAGCTTTCAGTGGATCTGGCAGCTCTCCTCATCTTTTGTCCTCCACCACATGCTCCAATATGCTCAAGCTGCATGGAACAGTCCCTCAAATATAGGAAAGCCCATCTCATTTCATCCTTCTTCCCCTGGGAAACCCCAACACATCACCAAGATGCAAGTAAATGCCACTTCCTTTATAAAGTCCTCCCAGATTTTTCTACCCCATGCCCATAGGCAGAGTTAACTGCTAATTTCTGTGTGTGTGTGTTTTTTTGAGGGACTGGCAACTGTGAGGATGATTTAAATCTGGAACTGCTGGTGATATTTCTGCCCAACACAGGAGAATCTGTCAAAGAGCAATGTAAACAGAAAGAGAAGCTGATTGGAGAGATAGAGAAAAAAAGACAAATTGCTTAAGACATCATCTTTGTTTGTTGTTCTTATTTTAGTTCCTTTAAGTTGGGTTGTTTATATGAGCTTTTTCTTGTTTCTTGATATAAGCCTGTAATGCTATGAATTTCCCTCTTAAGATTGCATTCCTTGTGTCCCATAGGTTTTGGATTGTTGTGTTCTTATCTTCATTTGTTTCAAGATATTTTGAGTTCTTCCTTGATCTCATTGTTGACCCATTCATTGTTTAATAACATGCTATTTAGCTTCCATGTCTTTGTTCATTTGTCAGTTTTTTTCTTGTGATGATTTCTAGTTTCATAGCATTATGGTCAGAGAAGATGCTTGTTATGATTTCAATCTTCTTAAATTTATTGAGACTTGCTCTGTGTCCTAACATGTGCTCTCTCATAGAAAACATTCCATGTGCACTTGAAAAGTATGTATATCCTACTTCTTTGGGATAAAATGCTCTCAAGATATCAATTAAATCTAATTTATCTAGTGTGTCACTTAAGGCTGCTGCCACTTGTCTATTTTCTTTCTGGAAGATCTATCCATTGAAGTTAAAGGGGTGTTGAAATCCCTGACTATGTCTGTATTTCTGTCAATCTCTACCTTTATGTCCATAACAATTTGCTTTATATATTTACATGCTATTTTTTTGTATGCATAAATGTTTACTAGGGTTATATCCTCTTGTTGGATTGTTCCCTTTTTCATACTGTAATGTTCTCTGTATCTTACTATAGCCTTTCCTTTAAAGACAATGTTGTCAGATACAAGTGTTGCTACCCCACTTTTTTTCCCTACCCATTTGCATGAAATATCCTTTTCCATTGCTTTTTGTTGTGTGTATCTTTTGTTCTGAAGTGGGCCTCTTGGAAACAGCATATACATGAGTCTTCTTTCCTTATCCATTTAGCTACCCTATGTGTTTTGATTGGAGCGTTTAAGCAATTTACATTTACTGTATTTTGCCATGTATAATATGTACTTTTTGTCCAAATTTTTGAGGGAAAAATAAGGATACAAATTATACATGTGAGTATAGTGATTACATATCATGGGTATAAATATTGGGTGTGATAATCCCATGTATAATGTGCACAAAACTGGGTGAACATTATACATTGCAAAATACAGTAAAGGGACTATTGATAGATATGTATTTATTGCCATTTTATTTTTAAACTATTTTCCTCTGTTTATTTATTTATTTATTTTTAAAGCAAGCCCTTTAACATTTGTTTCAGTACTGGTTTGGTGTTAACCAACCTCTTTAGTTTTTTCTTGACTGTGAAGCTCTTTATTTCACCTTCAATTTTAAATGAATGCCTTGCTGGGTAAAGTAGGCTTGGTTGTAGGTTCTTGCTTTTCATCACCTTGAATATTTCATGCCAATCCTTTCTGGCCTGAAGTATTTCTGTTGAGAAGTCAGATGACAATCTAATGGAAACTCCCTTTTAGGTAAGTAATGGTTTTTCTCCAGTGGCTTTCAAGATTCTTTCCTTGTCTTTAAACCTTGACATTTAATTATGATGTGTCTTGGTGCACGCCTCTTTGGGTCTATCTTGTTTGGGACTATATGCACTTCCTGGACTTGTGTGTCTTTTTCTTTCACCAGGTTAAGAAAGTTTTCAATTATTATTTATTCAAATAGCTTCTTGATCCCTTGCTTACTCTATTCTTCTTCTAGCATCCTCATGATGTGGATGTTGTTATGTGTCATGTGGTCCCAAAGATTTCTTAAAATAGCCTCATTAAAATTAAAAAAATCTGTTAAAGTTAAAAAAAAATGTGTTTACTGCTCTGCTTGGGCACTTTTTTCTACCTTGTCTTCCAAATCAGTAATTTGAAAGTAAATTAATCAGCATATGTGACCTTCTGCTTCATCTAGCCTACTATTTATTCCTCCTAGTATATTATTTATTTCAAATATTACATTTTTAAAATTTCTGACTGGTTGTTTTAATGATTTCTATGTCCTTTCTCATGCTGCTGAGCATCCTTATAATCATTACTCTAAAGCCTATATCTAATAAATTGCTTGTCTCCATTTAATTTAGTTCTGAAGAATTCTCTCATTCTTCGATTTGGGGCTTTTTTCTTTCTCTTCCTATTTTGGCTGCCTCTTCATGTTTGTCTCCATGTATCAAGTACATCTGCAAAGACTCTAATGCAGTCCTGTCAGATGTTGCCAGTGCCTGGCCCTGGGAAACCTGTTTGGAGCTATTAACTACCCACAGTATGTGGCTCCCTCTGCTGGGCCTGGAATGGGTGCAGAAATAACAAAGCTGTGAACTTTTCACTAGCAAAGGGCCTGAAGGAGAGTCAGCTAATGTCTCAAAGCCCCCAGAGATCTGCCTCTGCCTGCAGGTTTTTTGTTAGGCTTAATCAGTGGAAGTGTCTCTAGCTCTTGTTTCAGAATCCTGGCCTAAGCTTCCTAGGGTGGGGCAAGAAGGATTCCTGTGGGTGGGGCAATTGCTTCCCCCAACCCCAAGCTGAAGCCACATGGAGGGGAGTGCTCTGCCTGAGAAAGATGGCTCTTGCAGTATAAGGAATGACTGAGTGCAGGTATCCTGGTGACTGACTCTGCGGCTCTCTCCCCAGAACCACCAACCTCAGATTCCCCTGAAGTGGTTCTAGTCTGCTCTGTTGTCCCTCTCCAGGACCCAGGGTAAATTGCTACAAATGTAATTTTGTGTGTTGGTGTTTTAAAAGGCCAAATCTCTCTGGCTGACAGAAACCCTGCAGCTCTACACTGCTTTACACAGTTGTATACTATTTGTTCTTTTTTTTCTCAGTTCTGGTGTGCTAGGATGGGTAGACCAGCTTGGGATTTAGACCACACACTTCTGTGACCTGTGGGAGCTCAGCCAGTCCTCTTGTGCCTCTGCACCTCCTACCAGTCTCAATGAGTAGTGTGGCTTCTTTCATAAGTCCTTGATTATAAGGCCTCTCTCCTTTGTAAAGTCCTCCCAGATTTTTCTACCCCATGCCCATAGGCAGAGTTAACTGCTAATTTCTAATTTCTGTGCATTTTTTTAGGGACTGGCAACTCTGAGGATGCCAGTCCCTCAGCTAGTGTTCAGGTGGTTACTCAGGCTGATTTCTCTATAATTTAGTTGTAATTCCAGTTTGGTCCTGGGAAGACGTTAGTGTAGCTTCCACCTACTCCTCCACCCTCTTGGATCCTCCAGCTTATAACATCATTGTAACACCTGGATCTAGCCATGCCTGTTTACCCTTATACTTTCCAGTTATTTTCTAGTTACAGAAAACTTAGTTTCCTTTAATATCTGTTTTTGATTAAGCTATTTTGAGTGGGGCTTTTATAGCTTAAACTAAAGGCATTCCAATCAGTGCAGACATCTGTGTTTAGAAAGTTGAAAGCTGTATTCAGTTGATATCTGCCTATAATGTCTATTTGTTGGCCAAACTTCTGCATTCACTTCTCCATCCAGTTTAAATAGAAGACTGCAATATACCTCCAAGTCTTAGAATATTTAGGATAAATGCAACAAGCTTCCTGAAAAATCTGATGTGGTAGTTTTTAAATAGTGCTTAATTAAGAACCCAGACTCTGGATTCAGGCTGCTTGGGTTAAATTCCCACCCTGTCATTTGAGATCTGTATGATCCTGAGAAAATTACTTAACATCTCTGTGTCTCAGCTTCTGCACCTGAAAATAATATTAATGAAAGCTCTACTTCATGGGGCTGTGGATAACCTCATGAAACAATAATTATTAGCTCTTACGATTTCTTTTCCTGGCTCTTGATGTGGGGCTCCTGTTCCATGATGTGCTCATGGTGGAGCCTGTCTCATGAAGAGGGGTGTGGAACAGAGCAAAATATCCTCCATATGTGGACTCACCAGCTCTGAGCAGTGTAGTGTTGCTACCAAAGGTGGGCAGGTTGTTCCATGTGGGCCAATACTAGAGAGACAGGAGAAAGTATTTAACTGTGGATGGAAGGGGCTCTTCAAATGGTCTAGAATACTCAAGATTAAGGCATAGGTAGACACGGTTTACCTCTTCATACAACCACAAAAAGGAATTACAGCTAAATCTCAAAACAAATAGCATGACAACTGCCAGAAAAATGAAAGGTATGGAAGTCTGACAACCAAGGATTTAAAGAATCCACATTCATCCAGATGGGTAGGAGGGGAAGAGACATGGAGATGGGGTGGAGAGGCAAGGAGATGCTGTGTGGTGTGTAGAGGCAGAGGTGGTGGTGGAACAGGCATGGCTGGTCCCACATTGATGTGTGTGGATAAAAATCAGGAGGGATACCATGGGAGAGAGAGATCCCATCCCCAAGCCAGACTGCACAGCCCAGGGTTCCATCACCAGGAAGATAAATCCTGATAACTTCTGGCTGTAAAAACCAGTGGAGGTTGGAGTGGTAGAAGAAACTGCTTTCTGAAAACATCACTTAAAGGGCCCAAATGGTCTTAAAACATATGGAAACACACCCACTCTGGGATGGAACACTGGGGCAACAAGAGGAGGGGCACTGGTCACATATGGGGAGTAGGTAAATTGACTGGAAATGAAGCAAGTAGCAAACCCTCAGAAGCCAGGCAGTGGCACAGTCCCCTCTTTGAGCCCTATCCCCATGTAGAGCCACAAAGCAGTGAAGTAGGTTGCCCCACCCTGGCAATTACCTAAGCCTCTGCCCCACACAATTTACAGGTGCCTTTTACAGGGAGTCAGAGAAGCTCTATCTAATACACAGAAACAAACACAGGGAGGCTTCCAAATTAAAGAAACAAAGAAATGTGACCCAAATGAAAGAACAGGACAAAATTCCAGAAAAAGAACTAAACAAAATAGAGATAGCCAACCTATCAGATCCCGAGTTCAAAACATTGGTGATCAGGATACTCAAAGAACTAAATGAGTACAGCAACAACATGAAGAAGTGAAGGTTATGCAAAGTGAAATAAGGAAAAATCTACAGGAAACCAACAGTGAAGGGAAGGAAGCTGGGATTCAAATCAATGATTTGGAACATAAGGAAGAAATAAACATTCAACCAGAACAGAAAGAAGAAACAATAATTCAAAAACAGATGAAGAGAGTATGAGAAGACTCTGGGACATCTCTGAATTTGCCAAGATCTCAATTGTAGGGATGCCAGAAAGAGAAGAGGAAGAGGAATAACTTGAAATCTTATTTCAAAAAATAAAGAGATTGACAGCAAGAAGGCACAGGAGTGAATGGAAGTCACATTAACCTCCTACCAGAACCATTCTGGAATTGCAACTAAATTGTGGAGAAATAACCCAGAATAAACAATTGAACAATAGCGAGAGAGAAGCCTTATACCTTGGAGAGACATAAGAATCAGCTTTGGCACAACCTGCCTGGTAAGGAGTGTGGTGGAGACTCAAGAAGGCTGGCTTGGTGCCTGTAGGTAGCAGTGCTGGAGGATAATTAAGCAACCGGTGGGATCCCAAGCCTAGAACACCAGAGCCCCAAAAGTACACACATAATAGCCAGTGGTGAAAAGTGTCAGGTTGTTCTCCACCAGAGGTGGATGACTGGAGATACAAAAAGCCATTCAAAAGGCCAACGCACAAATTTTCATTTGCAGCCTCTTACCCTGGTCTCCAGCAAAGATGGGGGCAGAGTGGGCTACAGATGCCTGAGGAGAGATTGGGGATGGAAACTTTGGGGAGAAAACTGAGAGAGTAGATGCCAGGACCCTGGCATTGAGTCATCCCCCACATGGTAGCAGCCATGGTGCTCAGGCAGACCACTCTCTTCCAAGAGGCCATAGCCTGAGGGGACACAATAGCCCTGGCCCCAGGAGGGACACTGTCCTGGCCCTGTGGTGCTTAAGCCTGACTGCTGAGTGCAGACTGGCTAGATTAACAGCTGAAGAAGACAGCCACAGACAGTAGATCTCTGGAAGTCTCAAACAGGCTGCCTAAGGTCAGACAGGGTAAACATCTGACATCACCAGAGGTAGATCCAGAAAGAAAAAACAATGATAAATGCTAGAGGCTATGGAGATGAAATCCACTGTAGTCTTCTCCATAATTTGCAATATTTTCTTTTCTGCATAGGTTTTTAAATTTTTTTTAATTTTAATTGTTGTTCTCATACAGTTTTTCTCTTTTACTCCCATTCTAGCCCACCACCCCAGCCCTCCTCACCTCCCTCCCATTTCCACCCCCGCTAGTTTTTGTCCATGTGTCCTTTATACGTGTTGCTCCAAACCCTTCCCCTTTCCCCCTGAAATTCCCTCCCCTCTCCCCTCTGGTGACTATCAGCCCCTTCTCAATTTCAGTGTCTTTGGTTATATTTTGCTTGCTTGTTTGTTTGCTTTTTATTAGGTTCCTGTTAAAGGTAAGATCACATGGTATTTGTCTTTCATCTTCTGGCTTATTTCACTTAGCATAATGCTCTCCAGTTCCATCCATGCTGTCGTGAAGGGCAGGAGCTCCTTCTTTCTTTCTGCTGCACAGAATTCCATTGTGTAAATGTACCATAGTTTCTTGATCCATTCATTTACTGATGGGCACCTAGGTTGCTTCCAACACTTGGCTATTGTAAATTGTGCTGCTATGAACATTGGGGTGCACAGATTCTTTTAGATTGGTGTTTCAGGGTTCCTAGGATATAATCCTAGCAGTGGAATTGCTGGGTCAAAAGGTAGATCCATTTTCAGTTTTCTTAGAAAATTCCATACTGCTTTCCATAGTGGTTGTACCAGTCTGCAATCCCACCAACAGTGCTCTAGGGTCCCCTTTTCTCCACAACCTCTCCAACACTTGTTGTTTGTTGCTTGTTTATGATGGCCAGTCTCACTGGTGAGAAGTAGTATCTCATTGTGGTTTTAATTTGCATCTCTCTGATAGCTAGTGATATCGAGCATTTTTTCATGTGTCTCTGGATCCTCTGTATGTCCTCCTTGGAGAAGTGTCTGTTCAAGTCCTTTGCCCATTTTTTAATTGGGTTGCTTGTCTTCTTTTAAACAAAAAGAAGACATTTCTTCATTTCTTGTCCATCAAGTTTGTGCTTATTATGTCCCTAGATTTTATACTAGTTTATTTCAGTTCACATAACTTGCTCCTCCTTTCACTTACCCCATTTTATCTTCTCCTTTGTCCTCATTTTACTCATTTAAAATTTTTTTCTCTCTCACTACAACTTGTGTCCATTGCACACTCATACTATTTCTTCCCCGTCCAGCCTGACAAAACCAATTCTCTTGTCAATGGTCATCACATCCTTTTTACCTGCTCTTAAAATACCCATGTTCTCTTTCCACCTTTTGAAATATTCGCTAGTTTGTTGTGGATAGGGTAGTTGTTGCATTTTTTTCAATTTTATCTCTAGATCTTCACTAATTTTCTTCAAATGTCAAATTTTACTGGTCCCCTCTACTACACTTTTTTCATCTCAAATTTTTAATTTTGTCCTGTCTTACTCTGTTTTTTCTTTTTTAAAATATATTTCACTATTTATGCTATTATAGTTTTCCCAATTTTTTGTCCTGTTTACCCCCTTCTGCCCTGCATCCCCCTGCCCTCCAGCATTCTGCCCCCTTAATTCATGTCCATGAGTTGTATATATAAGTTCTTTGGCTTCTCTGTTACCTATACTGTTCTTAACCTCTTCCCATCTATTTTATGACTGCCAATTATGCTTCTTATTTTCTGTACCTTCCCCCCATTCTTCCCCTTCCAATTCCCACTGAAAACCCTCCATGTGATCTCCATTTCTCTGGTTCTGTTCCTGTTTTAGTTGTTTGCTTAGTTTTTGTTTTTTAGGTTCAGTTGTTGATAGTTATGAGTTTGTTGTCATTTTACTGTTCATAGTTTTCAATCTTCTTTTCTTTAGATAAGTGCCTTTAACATTTCATATAGTAAGGGTTTGGTGATGATAAACTCCTTTCACTTGGCCTCATCTGGGAAGCACTTTTTGTGCCCTTCCATTCTAAATGAAAGCTTTGCTGGATTGATTAATCTTGGATGTAGGTCCTTGACTTCCATGGCTTTGAATACTTCTTTTCAGCCCCTTCTTGCCTGTAAAGTTTCCTTTGAGAAATCAGCTGATGGGCTTATGGGAACTCCTTTGTAGGTAACTGTCTCCTTTCCTCTTGCTGCTTTTAAGATTGTCTCTTTGTCTTTAATCTTGGGTAACTTAATGATGTGCCTTGATGTATTCCTCTTTGGGTTTAACTTCTTTGGGACTCTCTGGGCTTCTGGAAGACTATTTCCATTGCCAGATTGGGGAAGTTCTCCTTCATTATTTTTTCAAAGAAGTTTTCAATTTCTTGCTTTTATTCTCCTTCTGGCACCCCTGTAATTCAGATGTTAGGGCACTTAAAGTTGTCCCATAGGCTCCTGAGCCTCTTTTCATATTTTTGAATTCTTTTTTCTTCATTCTGTTCTAGTCAGATGTTCCTTTCTTCCTTTTGTTACAAATCATTGATTTAAGTCCCAGTTTCCTTCCCTTCACTGTGGGTTCCCTGTAGATTTTGCTTTATTTCACTTTGGGCACCTTTCATTTCTTCCTTCACTTTGAAACCAAGCTCAATCAGTTCTGTGAGCAACCTGATTACCAGTGTTTTGTACTCTGCAACAGAGAGGTTGTTGATCTCCTCATCACTTAGCTCTTTTCCTGGATTTTTGATCTGTTCTTTTATTTGGGCCATATTTCTTTGTCTCAGAGCACCTGTTATGTTGTAAGGGGATGGAGCCTTAGGTATTCACCAGGGTGGAACAACCCTGTTTGCTGTGTTATGGTGCTGTCTGTGGGGGAAGGGTCAGAAATTGAACAATGCCACTCACTTGCTGCACTCCAGGCCCACTTTCCAAGGAACTTTCCTGTGAGACTGGGAGTTTCTCCCATTGTCACAACCCCCACAGTACTTTACAGCTAGTTTTGAGTCTTCATTTGCCTGTTCAATTAGCTACCACGTGCCAGTGTGATCTGCTGCTTCGCTGCACTTCCTCTCTGCTCGCCTGCATGTTTCTCATCTCCACCCCTCCTACCAGTCTGGGTGAATGTTTCTTTAACTCCCTGGTGATTAGAATTCTATGCAGTTAGATTTTCTGGCACTTCTGGTTGTTTATTGTTTTTAAATTGGTTGTTATCCTTCTTTTGGCTGTGCAAGGAAGCAAAGCATTTCTACCTGTGCTGGAACTCTGATATTTCTATAATGCTTCACATTTTAAAAGCAGTAATATTTTGTTCCCCCAAGGTGGGAGCAAAGGCAATCTCTGCTGTTTCCCAGTTGTTGCCATTACAGCCCTTAGCTACAGCTGCTCTATCTGACTTGTGAGAGTGGGAGGTGTGGCTGGGTGCAGGATGCTACTCTCGACTGAAGGAAGAGAGAGAAATGGAAACAGGAACCGCCACCACTGATTAATGGAGCCTTCGGTGCCAGTGACAGAGAGAGAGAGTGAGGTGGGAAGTCCGTAATGACATGAGATGGAGTATGAGCATGTTCTGGGGGCATGACCCCATGCAGTGTCAACCCCATTCCTCAAGGAAAGGAAGGGGACAGGTTGACTGGGGAATTGGAGAGAGTGGCTGTTTTTATTTTTCCTTTCTTTTTTTGTCTTTCACTCTATCCTTTTATTTTTCTTTATTGTCCTTTTTTTTATTTTTTCTTTTTCTCTCAAATTTTCATTTTTCTTCATCTTGGCCTGGTTTTCATTCTTCACTCTTAGTATTCCCTCTTCCTCTATCACCTCAAAATCACTTCCCCTTCCTCTAGACACCTCTTAAACTTTTCTTTCTTTCCTTTTTCCCTCTTATTCCCATCCCACCTATATTAATTTTAACTTATTTGTTGTTCATAGTGCTGTGGTAGATCTTTTTCTCCAATTTGGCTGTATTTTTATTATTTATTTGCTTTTCTTTCCTGTTTCTTTCTATCTATTTATTTTATTTTAATTTCTATTTAAACTAGTACTATACACATCCCTTCTCATATTCCATTCCACCTTTTTCATTCTCTTTTTTTATTCATGATGTGAATAAAATTTTACTTTCTCTCTTTGCCTTGCTTTGACTACCAACTCTTATCAGTGCTCCTCCTGTGCCCTCTCAAAATGATTTTTCTCTCAGTTGGTCATCTCCTATTTGCTCTTCTTTCTTATAATAGTCTTAATCTCCTACACCCTTATTCATACTGGTCATTTGCTGTTGATAATGGGATTGCTGCAGGGGGGTGGATATTTTTGCAGGTGTGGATTTGTTTCCTGGGCTTTGAGGTTTTATTCTGTCAGCACTTGCACAACAGCATACAAGACATGATGGGCAGAGTGAACCTCAGTCAACCAGCTGGAGGGAAAGAACCACCAAAGAATGACCCAACAACAATCAAAACCCAGTTACATTCAGAGAGCCAACATAAATGACATAAAGGGCATCCCAAGAGAATCAAGTTCAGGAGATCAGAGAGACTGAACCACTGAATCTTACAGGTCTCCTACCATAGAAGTTCACACCACAAACTCAGGGAGTCATAACAGATCAGTTTAAGAAGCAGAGGCTAACAAGAAAAGTTTTATAAACAATGGGAAGACAAACAACCCTAATAAAAGAAAAAGAGGAATATTCAAAATCAATGCAAAATGAAATAGAGACAAGTAAACTATCAGATATTCAGTTCAAAACAGTGGTTGTAAGGAAGCTCAATGAGCTCAGTGAGAATTTCGAAAAACTATATGGAAGCTATGAGGAACATACTGCAAACTGTATCAATGTGAAAAAGGAATAGAAACAATAAAAAAGACAAGAGGAAATGAAAAATACATTTTGTGAATTGGACAACACAGTAAAAGGAATCGAAAGCAGGCTAGATGAAGCAGAGGTTTGAATCAGCTGGCAGGAGGACAAAGTAGAAAAAAAATTCCCAGTAAGAGCAAGAAATGGAAAAAAGACTAAAAAATAATGAACAGGGGTTAAGGGAACATGAGGACAATATGAAATATAATAG
The DNA here is from genome assembly GCA_004027475.1 of Anoura caudifer. NCBI lineage: Eukaryota > Metazoa > Chordata > Mammalia > Chiroptera > Phyllostomidae > Anoura > Anoura caudifer. Next base: position 22,743 of record PVKU01011884.1, read on the forward strand.
AGGAGCAAGGGATAGAAAATCTGTTTGAAAAAGTAATGATGGAAAAATTCCTTAATTCAATGAGAGAAAAAGTTACATAATTCCAGGAAGCACACAGGGTCTCAATCAAGAGGAACCCAAAGAAGCCCACTCAAAGTAAATCATAATTAAAATGGCAAAATTTCAAGACAGAGAGAATCTTAAAGGCAGCAAGGGAGAAACAGGAAGTAACATACATGGCAGCCCTGATAAGGCTAGCAGCTGACTTCTCTACAGAAACACTACAATCCAGAAGGGAATGGCAAGAAATACTTAAGTAATGAAAAGCAAAGGCCTGCAACCAAGACTACTCTATCTAGCAAGACTCTCAATTAAAATAGAAGATGAAACAAGGAGTTCCCCAGACAAAAGTTGGCTCAAAGAATACACCTCCACCAAACCAGTATTGCAAGGTGTGCTAAAGGGACTGCTTTAAGAAGTGAAGTAAAAGAGTAAGAGAGAGAGGAAAACAGGTACAAAGGGAAAAAATGACAACAAATACATACCTATTAATAATAACCTTAAATGTAAATGGGCTCCAGTAAAAAGACATAGGGTAGCTGAATGGATAAGAACATATAACTCACACATATGGTGCCTACAACAGACTCACCTAAGAACAAAATACCTACACAGACTGAAAGTAAAGAGTTGGAAAAAAATATTTTAAGCAAACAGACATAAAAAAAAGCCAGGGTAGTAATACTTATATCAGACAAAATAGACTTCCAAATAAAGGCCATAAAATGAGACACAGAAAGACACTTCATAATACTCAAGTGAAGAATCCATCAAGAATACATAAATATTGTTAACATATATGCACCCAACATTATATATATATATACATATATGCACCCAACATATTTGGATATATCCAAATATATAAGAAAACCTTGGAGGACCTCAAGGAAGTTATAGACAACAACACAATTATAGTAGTGGATTTTAAGAGCTTACTGTCAACATTGGATTGATCATCCAAAAAAAAATGTGAACTGGGATATTGTGGAACTGAATGATGCATTAGATCAAATGGCTGTAACTGATTTTATATATATATATATATATATATATATATATATATATATATATATATATATATAAACAGTTTCATCCCAAAGAAACAAAATACACATTCCTTTCAAATGCACATGGGACATTTTCAAAGATAGAACACATAACAGGACAAAAAAGAAGCCTCAACAAATTCAAGAAAACTGAAGTCATATCATGCATTTTCCTGGACTACGAGGGCTTGAAATTAGGAGCCAATCTCAAGGAAAAAACTCAAAAACATTCAAACACATGAAGACTGAATAGCATGCTATTAAACATGAATGGGTAAATAATAAGATCAAGGAAGAAATAAAAAAGTGTCTGGAAACAGGTAAAAATGAACACACAACAGTCTAAAGCCCATGGGACACAATATAGGCAGTTCTGAGAGGGAACTTCATAGCAATACAGTCCTACCTAAAAAAGATAGACACATTTCAAATAAACAACATAACACTATATCTACAAGAACTGGAGAAATAAAAACAAAACCCAGAGAGAGCAAAAGGAAGGAAATAATCAAGATCAGGGCAATTAATAAATTGAGTCTGAGAGACTAAAAGAACAATGCAAAGGATCAGTAAATCCAGGAGCTGGTTCTTTGAAAAGAGAAACAAAATTGACAAGCTTTTAACCAGACTCATCAAGAAAAAAAAGGGAGAGAAACCAAATAAATAAAATCAGAAATTAAAGAGAAGAAACTACAACTGATAACATAGAAATACAAAGGATTATAAGAAATTGCTATGGAAACTGTATGCCAAGAAATTTGAAAACCTTGGTTAAATGGAGAAATTTCTAGAAAAATATAGTCTTCCAAAACTGAATGAAGACAAAGCAGAAAGCCTGAACATACCAGTAACAGGTGGTAAAATTGAAGCAGTAACCAAAAAATTCCCAGCACACAAATCTTTGGACCAGAAGATTTCACAGGAGAATTTTATAAAACATTTAAGGAAGAGCTAATCCCTAGCCTTCTCAGACTATTCCAAAAAATCCAAGGAGAGGGAATATTCTAAACTCTTTTTATGAAGCCAGCATCATTCTAATCCCCAAACCAGATAAAGACACAAGAAAGAAAGAAAACTATTCTTGCACTGATGAACATATCACCAATATCACCAATGAACATAGATGTTAAAAACATCAACAAAATACTGGCAAACCACATCCAGCAATACATTAAAAAGATCATTCCATGATCAAGTGGGATTCATCCCAGGGATGCAAGGATAGTAAAATAGTTGCACATCAATAAACATAATATATCACATAAACAAAATAAATGACAAAAATCACATGATCATATCAGTAGATGGGGAAAAAGCATTTGATAAGGTACAGTATCCATTTATGATATAAATGCTCAGCAAAGTGGAAGGGGGCATATCTCAACATAATAAAAGCCATATATGTGAAACCTACAGTCAACATCATACTCAGCAGATAAAAACTAGAAGCTTTCCCCCTAAAGTCAAGAATAAGACAAGGATGTCTGCTTTCACCTTTATTCAACATAGTATTGGAAGTCTTATCCACAGGGATCAGGCAAGAAAAATAAATAAAAGGCATCCAAATTGGAAAGGAAGAAGTAAAACTGTCATTTTTCTTGCAGATGACATGATAGTATACATAGAAACCCCTATATGCTCCACCAAAAGAATATTTGACCCAATAAGTTAATTTGGCAAAGCAGCAGGATACAAAGTCAATAGCCAGACATTGAAGGCATTATGGTACACAAAAAATGACATATCAGAAAGAGCGATCAGGAAATAAGTCCCATTTGATATAGCAGAAGAAAAATAAAATACCTAGGAATAAACCTAACCAAGGGGGTAAAAGACCTGTACTCAGAGAACTACACAACACCAAAGAAAGAAATTAAGGAAGATACATATAAATGGAAACATATATTGTGCTTATTGATTAGAAGAATTAACATAATCAAAATGTCTGTATTACCCAAAGCAATTTATAGGTTCAACTCAATCCCTGTTAAAGTACCAATGACATATTCACAGATATAGAACAAACACTTCAAAAATTTATATGGAACCATAAATGGCCCCAAATAGCTGCAATAATTTTGAGAAAAAAAAACACAGTAGGAGGGATCACAATACTTATACTACAAGTCCACTGTAATCAAAACAGTCTGGTACTGGCATAAGAACAGACACATAGATGAATGCAACAGAATATAGAGCCCAGAAATAAGCCCAGGTATCTATGATCAAATTAATATTTGACAAATGGGGCAAAATCATAAAATAGAATCTTTGACAAATAGTGTTGGGATATAAAAAGAAAGCAAATAGTATTGGGAGATCTGAACAGCTATGTGGGAAAAAAATGAAATTCAACCACCAACTTACTATACACAAAAATAAACTCAAGATGGATAAAAGACTTACATGTAGGTTGTGACACCATAAAAGTCCTAGAGAAGAACAAAGTCAGGAAAATCTCAGATATTCCACACAGCAATATTTTCACTGATAAGCCCTCTAGGGCAGGGTCATAAAGGAAAGAATAAACAAATGGGTCTTCATCAAAATAAAAAGCTTCAGCATGGCTAAAGAAAATATCAAAAAAAAAAAGATAAGAAAACAAACTGTATGGGAAAATACGTTTGCCAACGATACCTCAGACAAAGGTTTGATCTCTAAAATATATAAAGAACTCGCATAATTCTACTCTAGGAATACAAACAATCCAATTAAAAATTTGGCAAAAGATCTGAACAGATACTTCTTCAAGGAGGACATACACAGAGCCCATGGGCACATGAAAGTTTGCTCAACATCACTAGCTATCAGAGAGATGCAAATTAAAACCAGCATGAGATACCAGTTCACACCAGTCAGAATGTACATCATAAAGGAATCAACAAACAAGCTCTGGTAAGGTTGTGAAGAAAAGAGAACCATAGTACATTGTGTTGGGAATGCAGACTGGTGCAGCCACTGTGGAAAACAGTATCGGATTTCTTCAAAAATCTAGAGGTGAAACTGCCTTTCGACCCAGCAATTTGACTGCTGGAATCCTGAAACACCAATTCTAAAGAACCTATGCACTCTGATGTTCATAGCAGCACAATTTACATTAACCAAGTGGGGAGGCAACCTAAGTGCCCATCCATAAATAAGTGGATCAAAAAACTATGGTGCGTTTACACAATGGAATACTATGCAGAAAAAAGAAAGAAGGAACTCTTACCTGTCAAGACAGTATGGATGGAACTGGAGAGCATTGTGCTAAGTGGAATGAGTCAGGTGGTAAAAGAAAAATACCATATGATCTCATTCACCTTGAAGTGGAATCTAATCAACAAAACAAATAAGCAAGCAAAATATAACCAGAGATATTGAAATAAAGAACAAATTGACAGTAACCAGAAGGGAGGTTGGAGGAAGATAACAAGGAAAGAAGGGGGACGGTAATCAAGGAACATGTATAAAGGACCCAGGAGCAAAGTTGAAGTGGGGTAGGATTGAGGGTGGGAGTTGGGATGGGTGGGGCAGGGGAAAGTGGTGGCAGGATAATGGTATTTGGATAACTGTATTTGAACAAAAAAGAAAGAAAGGAAGGAAGGAAGGAAGAAAGAAAGAAAAGAAAGAAAAAGAAAGCAAGCAAACTTCCTTAATTTTTGGAAGCAAATAGACGTTCAAGTCCAGGATGCACAGAGAATTCCAAACAATTTGGATCCAAAGAGGACCACACTGAGACACATCATAATCAAAATGTCAAAGGTAAAATATAAAGAGAGAATCTTAAAAACAGCAAGAGAGAAACAGAGTTACCTACAAGGATTACCCATAAGACTATCAGCTGATCTCTGAAAAGAAAATTTGCAGGCATGAAAAGATTGGTAAGAAGTATTGGAAGTGATGAAAAGCAAGAACCTACAATCTAGATTACTCTATCCAGCAAAGCTATAATTTAGAATGGAAAGGCAGATAAAGTGCTTCTGAGACAAGATAAAACTAAAGGAATTCATCGTCATCAAGTCATTATCACATGAAATGATAAAGGGTCTTATTTAAGAAAAGGAAGATCATCTCTCTGATAGCTAGCAATATTGAGCATCTTTTCATGTGTTTCTGGATCTTCTGTATGTCCTCCTTGGAGAAATGAGATACCACCTCACACCAGTCAGAATGGCCATCATAAACAAAGCAACAAACAACAAGTGTTGGAGAAGTTGTGGAGAAAAGGGAACCCTCGTGCACTGTTGGTGGGACTGCAGACTGGTACAACCACTATGGAAAGCAGTATGGAATTTTCTAAGAAAACTAAAAATAGACCTACCTACCTTTTGACCCAGCAATTCCACTGCTAGGATTATAACCTAAGAACCCTGAAACACCAATCCAAAAGAACCTATGCACCCCAATGTTCATAGCAGCACAATGTACAATAGCCAAATGTTGGAAGCAACCTAGGTGCCCATCAGTAAATGAATGGATCAAGAAACTATGGTACATTTACACAATGGAATTCTATGCAGCAGAAAGAAAGAAGGAGCTCCTACCCTTTGGGACAGCATGGATGGAACTAGAGAGCATTATGCTAAGCGAAATAAGCCAGGAGGTGAAAGACAAATACCATATGATCTCACCTTTAACAGGATCCTAATTAACAGGACAAACAAACAAGCATAATATAACCAAAGACACTGCAATTGAGAACAAGAGAGGAGAGGGATAGGAATATCCAGGGAAAAGGGGAAGGGTTTAGAGCAATAAGTATGAAAGACGCATGGACAAAAGCTGGGGGGAGGGTGGAAATGGGAGGGAGCTGGGGAGGGCTGGGGTGATGGGATGGGATGGGAGTAGAAGACAGAAAACTGTATAAGAACAACAATTAAAATAAAATTAAAAAAAAAGAAAAGGAAGATCAAAACTATGAATACTAAAAAGGCAACCAAGTCACATCTGTCAACAACTGAATCTAAAAAAGAAAGTAAGAAACAAACAGAATAGGAACTGAATAGGTCATTCAGTGGAGGGGATCATTTAGAGGGTTATCTGCTTGGAGGGGAAGGAGGAGAATAAGAGAAAAGATGAAGGAATTAAGAAGTATAATTGTTAGGTACAAAATAGATAGGGGGATGTCAAGGATAGCATAAGAAATAGAGAAGCCAAAGAACTTATACATATGACCCACGGACACGAACAAGGAGAGGTGGATTGCTGGAGGGAAAGTGGGGACTGGGCAGAGGGAGGCAAAGGGGGAGAAAGTGGGACAACTGAAATAACATAATCAATAAAATATACTAAAAAAAATGGTCTAGATGAAGGACGAGGCCTAAGGCTTGACTGCATTTACTCTGGAAGTCTCAATAGAAAGTGAAAAAAAGCAGGTGATAGGACTTTCCTACATTTAAAAGCATCCTTATTTTTCTTCTTTTGTTTGGACCTCTGTCATTGCTACCACCTTTGCTACTTTCAAAGTCTTAAAACACATTAACAAGGATGCCTTTCCCAGAGATAGCTCAGAGTTATCTTTCCTAGAGAGACTTTGGCATTGTAAAAGACACCGGCTTTGGGCTTTCCCTATCTGGATTTAAAAGTCCAGATCTCCTTTTTCTTAGACAAGACGTTTAATTTCTTTTTATCACCTATAAAATGCGGGTGGTGATAATACTACTTCAGACTTATATGTAGATTAAATGGAAGAAAATGCAAGAGAAGAAGCTTAAGAGCAATATATATGCATATATATTTTTTATTATTATTCTCAGTTTTCTATACTTTTAGCAAATAGAATTTCTGTGAAGTTTATTGTGCACTGGCATAATACATTTATATGTAGTCTCTTACACAGATTCTATTTACTGAGAATGCCTTCTCAGAACTCATTCATGAAAAACTATCCCCAGAAATTTCACATTTTATCTCCAGCTGTTGCAGAGTAGCTGGAAGCTCTTTCCACTAGCTTCCAGACCCAGATGAGTCTTGCAGCTAAACCACAGAGCACTCACACCAAAAACCCAGCAGAGAGTGAGTGAGAACAATGTGTGAGTGCGTGTGTATGTGGACGAGTGTGCAGGGCATGGGCAAAAGTTGGCAAGAGCCTTCCTGCCCACAGGGCACTCAGGAGCTTGTGGCCCAGCCTCTCCTAGTGGAGCAGCTGCCACTGCTATAGCCCAATCTGGCACCTCTGACTGTGAAGATTTGGGGAGGGAGCCATTTTAAGGAATATAAAATATCCTCCTTGGGAAGAAGTCTCTGGAGTGCCCACACCTTGGTGACCCAGACATGTCTTTGTGCCTTCTGCCCCGGCAGGGCTGCACATCCCTCAGCCAAGAATTAGGATCTGGGGACTGCAATACTTACTTGGGAAGGAGATACTGCCTCCCTGACTTTAGGCACTATGGGAACCATATGGGACAGAATCTGACTGAACAGCCTGTGGTTCAGCTCAGGAGCTGCTAGCTCTGGGGGCAGAGAGAGACGTTTGGGGCAGTGTTGACTGCAGAAAGACCAGTCAACCTCTGAGGTTGAGAATCACTGGTGGGAGCAGCAAGAGCATCCTGCCATCACCCAGTGTTATAGTACTGCTGCAGGACTCTTCCCAGCACTACCTGGGAGAGAGTCACAGAGAAACTATTTCTAAAACTGTCAGAGGCTCTGGCAGGCTGTGACCAGCCCTGACTGAGAGAAACTTTCAGCTTTTTGGGGATGTAGGGTGCATGGAAAACAGCCACTCCAGGACTTGGTGCTGCAGTGGAGGGGCCTGTGGGGGACAGTGAAGGCTGGAGTCATAGCCAAGGTAGAGCACTTAACAAAGCTGCACTTGATTGCTTGCATCTGCAAGGCAGATCAAGCCAGCAGCTGATGACAGCCAGAACCTGTGGGGGTTGAGAAGGAGATAGATAACCACAAGCTTCAGCTGTATGTGCTGTAACTTTTGTAGAAGACATAGGTATCAGTTAGATAGCCTGGGGATGGAACAATCTGTGCCTGCAGCATCTCCCTAAGTTTGCAAAATGTCCTTGAGCTTTATCTAACCAACCCCTATAAAATAAATGGGGAGTCCATGTTCAGTGCTCATTGTCTCTCCATCAGAGGACAATGCCCCACCTGGACCCCACTTCTCTTTAGACTGTCTGTGTTGTGTTTTTCTTAGTCTCCTGTCACCCCCACTCAGGAGCCTCCACTCTGTGAGAGTAGCAGCAGGGGCCATACAGAAACTCTTTTTAAAGAGGAGCTGAGGTGAGACTCAAGACTCAGCAGGGAACCTGTGCTCATGTATGCTAGTGTGTGTATGCAGCATGTCTGCCAACAAAGAACTCAGAGAGACAGAGTCAAGCTAAAGAGACTGTGGGACCTGACCCAGCATGGCTGCTAAGCAGGGGACTGTGCAAGGTGGAGAGTTTGGGCTTGCGTCTCTGGTGAGAGTGGCAGGCTGGGGACTGGACAGCCAGGAACTGAATGCTTGAGATTCACTGCAGCCAGGCAGGTCCTCTAACAGGCGGGTGGGCCCAACTCCCTCCTGTGGTATTAGGTTCTGTAGATCAGTGATGTCAGGCTCAGGAGTCCCTTGCTGGGTGCATATCTGAAGGGGAAAGCTAAATGCTCTGAAAGGGCCCTTTGTGCCAGACACTATGAACCACACTGTTCCTCAAGCTCTGATCCACTCAAACCAGCCTCTACAGAGCTGCTGTCTGTGCTAAGCAGGAAAGAGCTTCCCCTTGTATACAAATTGGCCGCTCACAGGAAGTGGACAGCTTATTCACCAGAAACCATACATTATTGGAAAGAATCCTAGATAGAGCAAGTTGTATGGTGAAGAGGTGGGGAAACACTCCCACCATCTTCCCTGAAAACTGAACAACATCCCCCAGGGGTGTCCCAGGGTTCCCATCCTCCTGAACACACTGGAGGCTTTCTCTGGAGACAGGTGGAGAAGGTACTGGCAGTCCTCTTGGGTGATTAAATGAACCGCTCCTTGGCCTGGAGCTGAGGGAAAGCCAGCAGGTCAGAACATTGGGGACCAGCCAGTGCTGAAGGAGGCAGCCACAGACTGTGGATCACTTGTAGTCTCGAACAGGCTGTCAAAGGCCAGACTAGGACACCATCTTACATTACCAGGGGTAGATCTAGAAAGAGAAGACAATGGTAAACACTAGAGTCTACTGAGATGAATTCCACCATGATCTTCATCATTTGTGTTATTTTCTCTCCTGCATATCTTTTTAACATTCATTTCTTTCCCCCAAGTTGTGCCTATTATTTCACTTTTTAAAAAATTTTAGTTTGTTTCAACTCTCATACTTTGCCCCTCCCTTCTCTTACTCTATTTTACCTTCTTTCTTCTTATTTTTGTTTTGAATTTTATTTTACTTCTGGCTACAACTTGTTTCTATTCCACAAACTTACTATCTATCTCCCCTCTAGCTTCTCAAAACCATTTCTCTTGTCATTAGTCACCTCATATTCTTTTTTCCATTTATAAAAGACCCTTATTTTCTCTATATCTTTATCAATCTTTACTCATTGGTTGTTGATATGGGGGTTGCTGCATTTCTTCAACTTTATTCCTAGATCTTTGCTATATATGTATTTCAGATCTCAAATCCTACCATTCTTCTCTCCTATGCTATTTTGCCTTCCTTCTGCTCTTTCTTATTTTTTTAAATTTTACTTTTCCCTTATCTTAGTCTGGTTTTCATTCCTCAACCTTAGTATTTCTTCTCCCTCTAACCTCTCAAAATCATTTTTCTTTCTTCTAGACATCTCATAAACTTTTATTTCTTCCTTTTCCCCTTCTTATTTCCATTCCACTGGTATTAATCTTTGCTCATGTGTTGTTGATATTCCTGTAGTGAATCTTTTTCTCCAATTGGGTTCCTAATTTTTTCACTATTGTTAATTTTTTTGTTAAACCTCATACTATACTCTTCCCTTTTCTTACTCCATTTTGCCTTCTTCCCCCACTTTTTAAAAAATCACATTGTAAATTTATTTCCTTTCTTTCTTCACCTTGTTTCTATTCTCTATTCTTATCATTTCTCCTACCTCTACTGTCTCAAAAGCATTTTTATTTCAGTTAATCATCTCATACTCATTTTTCCTTTCTTATAATAGTCTTAATCTCTTTACATCTTTATTAATATTTACTCATTTGTGGTTGATAGTATGGTTGTGGGTGGGGGTTATTAATGTGAATGTGGGTTTTGTTTTGTTTTGTTCTGGCAACAACTGGACAACAGCATATAAGACATTGGTGGGTGGTGTGACTTTTAGTCGGCTGAGAGAGAACTCACCAAAGAATGACCCAATAACAACCAAAACCCAATTATAGTGAGAACCCATATAAATGACATAAAGTGCATCCCAAGAGCATACAGCTGAGGAGATCAAGGATACTGCACCTCTGAGTCCCATAAGTTTCCTACCACAGAAGGTCATACCATGAAGATAGGGCATCAAAGCAGAGCAATCTAATACACAGAAACAAACAAGAAGAGTCACCTAAAATGGGGAGACAGAGAACCCACAATCTAAAGGTAACGAGGAATTCCAGAAAGAGTGCTAAATGAAATTGAAGCAAGCATTCCATTAGACATTGAGCTCAAAATAATGGTTATAAGGGTGCTCAAAGAGCTCAGTGAGAACTACAAGGAACTTTACGGAAGATACAAGGAGCTTACTTGGACCTACATCAACACAAAAAAGGACATAGAAATCATGAATAAGAGCCAGGAAGAAATGAATAATACAATATTATTATAGCTGAAATGAAGAATACAATAGAAGGAATTAAACACACACTAGATGAAGCAGAGGATCATCAGCAAGCTGGAGGACAAGGTAGAAAAAAACTCCCAGGCAGAGAAAAAAAAAGAAAAAAGATTCAAAAAGAATGAAGAGGGTTTAAGGAAACTGCAGGGTCACATGAAAAGTAATAGTATTACTTTTCACATAAAAGTAATAGGGATACCAGAAGGAGAAAAAGAGGAGCAAGGGAGAGAAAACCTGTTTGAAAAAGCAATAAAATATTCCTCAACTTGATGAGGGAATAACTCATGCAAGGTCAGGAAGCACAGAGATCCCAATCAAGATGAACACATAGAGGCCCACTCCAAGACACATAATTAAAATAGCAAAATTTAAAAATGAAGAGAGAATCTTAAAGGCAGCAAAGGAGAAACAGTAACAAACAAGAGAGCACCAATAAGGTTTCCAGCTCATTTCTCAAGAAACATTACAAGCCAGAAGGGAATGTTAAGTATTCCAAGTGATGAAAAGCAAAGCCTGTGACTAAGACTACTCTACCCAACAAGACTCTCATTTAAAATCAAAGGTGAAATAAGGAATTTCCCAGACCAAAAAAGGCTAAAAGAATACATCTCCAACAAAACAGCATTGTAAGATATGCTAAAGGGATCACTTTAAGAATATGAAGAAAGAGAGAACAACACAAGTACAAAGGGAAAAATGACAATGAATAAGTGCATATCAATAATAACTTTAATGGATTAAATGCTCAATCAAAAGACATAAAGCAGCTGAGTGAATAAGAAAACATGACCCACACATAGGCTGCCTACAAGAGACCCATTTCAGAGCAAAAGATCTACATAGACTGAAAGTGAAGGGATAGAAAAAAATATTCCAAGCAAATAGACAGGAAATAAAAGCTTGCAGAGCAATACATGTATCAGACAAAGTAGACCTCAAAACAAAAGCCATAAAAAGAGACAAACAAGGTCACTACATAATACTTAAGGGAATGGTCAATCAAGGAGATATAACCCTTGTAAACATATATACATCCCACATAGCAGCATTTAAATACATAAGGAAGATCTTGGAGGACTCCAAGAAAGTTACTGACAACAACACACTTATTGTAGGAGTTTTTAACATCCCATTGTTAGCAATGGATAAATCTTCCAAGCAAAGGATCAACAGGGATATTGCATAGAATGACACTCTAGATCAAATGGACTTAATTGATATGCACAGAGCCTTCCACCACAAAGAAACAAAATATACATTCTTTTCTAATGTATATGGAACATTTTCAAAGACAGACCCACAGGGTAAGGCATAAAACAAGCCTCAACAAATTGAAGAAAATTGATGTCCTATCAAGCATATTCTCAGATCACAATGGCTTGAAACCAGAAACCAATTTCAAGGAAAAAGCTCAAAAGCATCCAAATACATGGAGACTGAATGACATGGTACCTTATTTTGCCATGTATATTATGCTCCCATGTATAACATGCACCCACATTTTTGGTCCAAACTTTCAGGAAAAAAATCTTTTGTTTTAATATTTTAATTCATTTTTTATTTGTATTTAGAAACAAAACCAATGATCATATTCCAGGGTATTATTTTGCAATAGATATTGTTATGATTTTCTAGAGTTACAATTTTAATGCATAAGCATAAGTAAAAGAATAAGAAAACATTTATATAGATACAGAGTTAGTACTATCCATGTATAATGCTCATGTTTACTTTTCCTGCAAAAATTTGGGCAAAAATGTGCACATTATGCATGGCAAAATATGGTATTAAATAATGGATGGGTCAACAATGAGGTCAAGAAAAAAAATAAAAAAGTATCTGCAAACAAATGAAATTGATCACATAATAGCCCAAAACCTATGGGTCATCATGAAGGCAGTCCCGAGAGATGAGTTCATAGCAATACAGGCTTATTTTAAAAAGACAGAAAAACCTTAAACAACCTAACCATACATCTATAAGAACTAGAGGAACAACAACAAAGACAGCCCAGAGCAAGTAGAAGGAAGGAAATAACCAAGATCAGAGAAGAATTAAATAACATAGAGACTAAAAGAACAATTCAAAGTATCAATAAATCCAGGAGCTATTTCTTTGCTAAAAGATAAACAAAATTGACAAGCTTTTTACCAGACTCATCAAGAAAAAAAGAGAGGGCCCAAATAAATAAAATCAGAAGTAAAAGAGAAGTTACAACCAATACCACAGAAATACAAAGGATTGTAAGACATCACTGTGAACAACTATATGCCAAGATATTGGACAATGTGGGCAAAATGGACACATTTCTAGAACCTTCCAAACTGAATCAAGAAGTAGAAAGCCTGAACAGATCAATAACAACTAAGGAAATTGAAGCAGTAATAAAAAAACTCCTGGCACACAAAAGCCCTGGACTGGATGGCTTCAAATGCTAATTTTACCAAACATTTAAAGAAGAACCATTCCTAACTTTCTCAAATTATTCCAAGAAATTCAAGAAGAGAGAAGACTCCCAAACTCATTTTATGAGGCCAGCATTATCCGAATCCCAAAATCAGGTAAAGACAAAACAAAGGAATTAAACTATAGGCCAATATCTCTGATGAACATAGTTGCTAAAATCCTCAAGAAAATATTGGCAATCTGGATCTAGCAATACATTAAAAAGATTATATAGTCAAGTGGGATTTATGTCAATTATGCAAGGATGGTACAATATTTGCAAATCAAAAATGTAATACACCACTAAACAAAAGACAAAAATCACAGGATCCTATCAATAGATGATGAAAATGCATTTGATAAGGTACAGCACCCATTTATGATAAAAGCACTCAGCAAAGTGGGAATAGAGGGAGCATACCTCAACATAATAAAGGCCATATATGTGAACCCTACGGTCACCATCATACTCAGCAGATAAAACCTAAAAGCTTACTCCTAACATCAGGAACAAACAAGGGTGTCCTCTCTTACAACTTTTATTCAAGATAGTATTGGAAGTTCTAGATATGAGGATCAGACAAGAAAAATAAATAAAATGCATCCAAATTGGAAAGGAGGAAGCAAAACTATCATTATTTGCAGATGATATGATAGTGTACATAGAAAACCCTATAGTCTCCACTAACAAACTATTCAACCTAATAAATGAATTTGGCTAAATAGCAAGATAAAAAGTCAATATTCAGACATCAAAGGCATTTTGGTATACCAACAATGAAATATAAGAAAGAGAAACTAGGGAAAAAACTTCCATTTATTATAGCAACACACACACACACACACACACACACACACACACACAGACACACAGAAGTACCTAGGAATAACCTTAATCAAAGAGGTAAATACCTATGCTCAGAAAACTACAGAACACTGAAGAAAGAAATTAAGGAAGATACAAATAAATGGAAGCATATACTGTGTTCATGGAGTGGAAGAATTAACATCATTAAAATGTGCCTACTACCCAAAGCAATCTATAGATTCAATGCAATCCTTATTAAAATACCAGTGGCATATTTCACAGATCTAGAACAAATACAGGGTCTGCCACAGATAACGACCTTTTCTATTACAAAATCTTTTATTACAAAGTCATAAGCATGTAATTCTGTAACAACAATATCACACTCAAGCACACCATATGACATTTTAGGTGAAATGTTCAAATTGCTGTCCATCTCATGTGAGACATTCTTGTACCCTACCAACCACACTCAAGCAGGAGTTATTTCTGCCAGATGTTGTATTTCAAAAATTTATATGGAACCAAAAACCTGAACACCTCAGCAATGTTGATAAAGAAGAACAAAGTAGGAGGGATCACAATACCTGGTATCAAACTATACTGCAAGGCCACTGTAGTCAAAACAGTCTGGTTCTAGCATAAAAACAGACACATAGATCAATGGAACAGAATACAGAGCCCAGAAATAAACCCATGTCTCTACTGTCAATTAATATTTGATAAAGGGGGCAGGAGCATAGAATGGAGTAAATATAGCCTGTTCAATAAATGGTGTTGGGAGATCTAGACAGGTATATGCAAAAAAAAAAAAAAATGAAACTAGACCACCAACTTACACCATACATGAGAATAAACTCAAGATGTATAAAAGACTTAAATATAAGTTGTGACACCATAAAAGTCCTGGAGAAAAACATAAGCAGAAAAATTTCAGCTATCCCACACAGCAATAATTTCACTGATATATATACTAGAGCAAGGGACATAAAGGAAAGGATACACAAATGGGACCACTTTGAATTAAAAAAGCTTCTGTGCAGCTAATGAAAACATCAGCAAAATGAAAAGAGAACCACCCTGGCTGTTGTGGCTCAGTGGATTGATTGCTGGCCTGCAAACCAAAGGGTCACTGGTTAGATTCCCAATCAGGGTGCATGCCTGGGTTGCAGGCCAGGTCCCCAGGAGGGGGTGTGTGAGAGGCAACCACACACTGATGTTTCTCCCCCTCTCTTTCTCCCACCCTTCCCTTGTGTCTAAAAATAAATAAATAAAATCTTTAAAAAAAGAAAAGGGAACCAACCATATGAGAAAACATTTGCCAATGATACCTCAGACAAGGGTTCAATCTAGAAAATATATAAAGAAATCATATGACTCGACACCAGGAAGACAAACAATCCAATTAAAAAATCAGCAATAGACCTGAATAGACACTTCTCCAAGGAGGATATACAGATGGCTCATAGACATGTGAAAGGATGCTCAGCATCACTAGCCATCAAAAAGATGCAAATTAAAACCACAATGAGATACCACCTCACAGTGGTCAGAACAGCCATCATAAACAAATCAACAAACAAGTGCTGACGAGGTTGTGGAGAAAAGGAAACCCTAGTGCACTGTTGGTGGGAATGCAGACTGGTGCAGCCACTGTGAAAAACAATATAGAATTTCCTCAAAAAACTAAAAATGGAACTGTCTTTTGACCCAGCAATTCCACTGCTGGGATTATACCCTAAGAATCCTGAAACACCAATTCAAATGAACCTATGCACATAGCAATGTTATTTACAATAGCCAAGTGCTGGAAAAAGCCTAAGTGCCCATCAGTAAATGAGTGGAAAACACTATGGTACATTTACACAATAGAATACTGCACAGTAGAAAGAAAGAAGGAACTCCTACCCTTTGTGACAGCATGGATAGAACTAGAGAATATTATGCTAATTGAAATAAGCCAGTCAGAGAAAGACAAATATCATACGACCTCACTTGTAAGAGGAACCTAATGAACAAAACAAACAAGCATTATAGAACCCGAAGAATGGAAACAAGGAACAGATTGAGGGCAACTAGAGGGTTGAGGAGAAGTGTTAGGGTCAGAAGAAAGGAAAGGGACTAGTCAAGGAACATGTTTGAATGACTGATGGATGTGGACAACAGGGTGGGAATTGACAGTGGGAGTAGGGTGTGGGCTGGGTGGAAGAGAGCAAAGGTGGGAAAGTTGGGACAACTGTAATCAAACTACAATAAAATATTTAATTAAAAAGTGTGATACATTTTTATTGTTGTTCAAGTATAGTTGTCTCCATTCTCCCCAAATGTAAACAAAATAAAAAAAATAAAACGGAAAAAAAGAATGGAAAAATACAATAAAAAATTAAAAGAGAAAAAAGTGTGATACAGTTGATATATTTGTTTCAGGGGTACAACAGAATAATTCAGTATTTGTATATCTTGTGAAATTATTACCATAGTAAGTCTTGTCAACATCCATTACCATACAAAGTTACAATTTTTTTTACTGAGATGCAACTTTTAAGATCTATTGTCTTAGTAACTTTCAATTATACAATGCAGTATTTTAACTATAGTCACCATGCTGTATATTATATCCCCATATATCCCCAGGACTTAGGTATTTTATAACTAGAAATTTGTACATTTTGATCACCTTCACCCATTTCACACCCCCAACCCCTGCCACCAGGCAACTGACATCTTTTCCTGTTCTCTGTTATTTATGAGTTTGTTTTCTTAATTTTTTTTTTTACAGTTTAAATTTGTGCACTTTATTATATGTCAAATATACCTCAATAAAACTGTTTAAGCAACTCCTCTAGCCACAAATAAAGTGTCTATCGGATTTTATCTCATCCTAGGAATAAGAACGTGTTGGAGATATATGTTTGTTTCCATGGTCTCCTGTTTTGGTTTCTTTTGTTTGCTACCTTATCTGCTTCTGTCTTTCCTTTTTTTTTTTTT
>PVKU01011885.1:0-39810 GCA_004027475.1 Anoura caudifer
GAGCAACAAGTATGAAGGTCACATGGACAAAACTAGTGGGGGTGGAAATGGGAGGGGGGTGGGGAGGGCTGGGGTGGTGGGCTGGAATGGGAGCAAAAGACAGAAAACTGTACAATAACAATTAAAATAAATAAAAAATAAATAAATAAAATTTTAAAAAAAGCTATCACTTAGAATGGAAGAATAGATAAAGTGCTTCTCAGGTAAAGCCAAGTTAAAGTATACATCTGTGTGTGTGAGTAGGTGAAAGCAAATGTGGCTAAGTGATACAGGTTGGTCAATATAGAGTATTTATTATGCTATCTTCTAATTATTCTGTAAATTTAATTTTTTCAAAATAAAAAGTTGGGGAGAAGAAAACTGTCTTCAGGTTTTCTTGCTGCTCTCTCCCCACATCCCAGGCTCCATCTCAGGCTGCCCATGTCCCAGCTGGAAGTGACCACCACTTCCTTGACCACATCAAACTACCATAATTCCTGTGTTTCCCTTGTCAGCTCTGGAAGCAACTAGAATAGTTTCCTGCTCTCACCCTGACTATAAACGAAGAGTAGATGACAGCAAGTGTGTGTGGGGGGGAGAGGTATAAGGGCGGAGGGGTTAATAAAAAAGGAAAAAGGACTCATGGACATGGACAACAGTGTGGTGATTGCAGGGGAGGGAAGTATAAGGGGACAAAATGGTAAAGGAAAAAAAATACAGTAAAGATTAAATCAGGAGGAGGAAGATGGTGGTGAGGTAGGAGGGAGCAGATTCCATTTCCCCCTACACATGGGAGAAAAACCTGGCTGATCTATGGAGGAACAGAGCAAACAGTCAACAGTACCCCAGCATATGTGAAAATAGGAGACCAAAAATTATAGCGGACATTAAAAAACCAGATAGTAAGGAGAGTGCTTCAGGACAATAAGGTCCCAGGGACCAGCGTGAGGGTCAGGGCAGCTATACCCCCAGGCCCTGTGCCCACTGGGTCTGCCACAGGGTTCTTGGGAGAGAGCTGAGTCAACCACTCCCTTCCGGCCAAACAAGGTTTGAGCAGCACCAGGAGAGACCTGGCTGCTTGAAGTCGCAGAGAGAGGAATAAGGACTAAGTGGCAAACACAAAGGGGCTGTAAGAACCCACTGAGTCTGTGGGTGCCCATCCAGGAGAGTTGAGAGTCATGTGGTGATGGGCCTTGACCCCAATAGTCCCCAGTCTGGCTGGAGAATTGGGCTGTGCAAGAAACTAGGCCACTGTACAGAGTGGCAGTCTTGAGTAGGAGGAATTTCTCAAAAAGAAAAAGTGATACAAGAGACACTGTTTGGGGAATTCCCCTACAGCAATCACTCCAGCCTCCCCTGCACCCAGCCAGTGCTTCTGAGGCAGCGCGGGAAGCCCTGCACACCCACATAGCACTGGGAAGGGTGTGTGCCAAACTTGTTGGGCCGGAGGTGGCCTGGCCCAGTACGCAGGCCAGGCCAGCAACCCGGGGAGAGGGCACCCTGCAGAAGGCCCCAGCCCACAGAGGTAACAACGGGGAGAGTGCACTCTGAGGAAAGCCTGCATCCCAAACCTAAGGCCTCACAAGAGGTGCCAACTAGCTCTGGGGAGAGGGCACAGCTGGCCCTGAGGGGAAGGGAGAAAAGCCTCTCAGCCTGCTGCACCCAGCAAGACCAGAAAAAACAGTGTGGTCAGTTTAAAACCAGCAAGAAACTTTTTTTTAAGTATTTTTTTATTTTTAAATTTAATTACTTTTTTATCTCTCACTTTCTTTTTCCTCTCTCTCCTTCTTTCGTGTTTTATTCCTTCTTCCTTTCTTTCCAATTTTTTCTCTTCTTCCTTCCTTCTTCTGCTTCTTCTTTTTTTAAATACCCACAAGTGAGACAAAAAAACCCTGGAACTGTGAAAAGATCAGAGTTGGACCCAAAGAGGGGGCATCCCAACAGCTGAGACTCAGAGAAATTTCACTTTGCTGTTACAGAGAACTTGCAAGTTATTGCATATTTGTATTATTATATTTGTTGTTATTATTATTATATCTTTTATTTTAATAGTATTTTTGTATTCCTCTTCTTTCTGCATAGTCTTCTTTGCTTGGCTGGTTATATCATATCACATGACAGGTTTCCCCCATTCTCTCTTTCATAGTGTATTGCTAATTTACTGTCCTTTACTTCACTTGTGTTCCATTAGCACACTATTCAAGGTCCTATACTCCCTATTCTTATTAACCAGATCACATAGATTCTGTCATATGATTGTTGCTCTAATATTATTGTAAATAATAGCTATTTTATACAATTGTAAATACTACATAACATCCCTCCCAGATCTTAGCCCACTTCATGGTTTCCTGAACTCTATTACTGTAGTGACTAACTCTATTCTCTCACACACTACACCTATTTTCTACCCTTTACTCTCATCTTACCTCAGAATCTCAACTCCCACAAGCTCACTGCCTTCTAGATACAATTCACAATGCTTCCCTCCCCAAAAAGAGTCTTATCTTTTTTCCATCCTTTCCAGGCTAGTTGGGAGGAATATCACAGTTAACACTATATATAGCCAAAGGATCTTCTATCTCTTCTCTACTGGCTGCTACTGTAAGTATCATAGAATACTCTCTTGCTGTCTTAAACCATATTGCCTTCCCCCTCCAACTGATCATAAAAAAGAGTAGGTGGAAGCTGTGAACACCAGGATACCTGCTGGAAGAGGAAACCCAACAACAAAGGAACCACCAACAGATAACAACAGGAAAAGGTGAAGGAGGGAGTGGAAGCCACACTAATCTCAATCCAGGACCAATCTGGAAATAGAACTAAATAGTGGAGAAATTACCCAGAACAAACAACTGAACAAGAGCAAGAGAGAATCCTCAAAACCTTGTACACACGGAAGAACCATCTTCAACACAACCTACCCTCACCAGCATAACAAAATACAAGAGGTGGTGGACAGAGTGACCCTCAGTTAACCAGCTGGTGGAAAGGACCCACCAAAGAAAGACCTAACAACCAAAAAAAAAAACCCAAAGACAAACACAGAGCCCACTTAAATGACAGCCAAAGACCAGTGAGCTCCGGAGATCAAGGAGATGGCACCACTGAGTCTCACAGATATTCTACCACAGGAGTTAACGCCATAAAGCCAGGGAACCAGAACAGATAAATTTAAGAAGTTGAGGCTAACAAGAAGAGTCTCAAAAACAATGGGAAGGCAAAGAAACAATCCCCAAATGAAAGGAAAGGAGGAAGCCCCAGAAAGAATGCTAAATGAAATAGAAGCAACTCAACTATCAGATATGGAATTCAAAGCAATGGTTATCAGGAAGCTCAATGAGCTCACAATGCCCTACCAGAAACTACAGGGAAACTACAATGAACTCACTGCAAATTGTATCAACATGAAAAAGGAAACAGAAACTATCAACAAGGGCCAAGAGGAAATGAAGAATACAATTTCTGAACTGAAGAACACAGTAGAAGAAATCAAAAGCAGGATCGATGAAGCAGAAGATCGGATCAGTGAGCTAGGGGACAAAGTAGAGGAAAAAAAAAAAACAGAAGGAGCAAGAAAAGGAAAAGAGGCTCAGAAAGAATGAAGAGAGATTAAGAGAAATGCAAGACAATATGAAACATAATAATATCCATATAATAGGGATACCAGAAGGGGGAGAAGAAGAGCAAAGGATAGAAAACCTGTTTGAAAAAGTAATGATGGAAAACTTCCCTAATTTGATGAGAGAAAAAGTCACACAAATCCAGGAACCACAGAGAGTGGCAATCAAGAGGAATCCAAAGAGACCCACTTCAAGACACATCATAATTAAAATGGCAAAATTCCAAGACAAAGAGAGAATCTTAAAGGCAGCTAGGGAGAAACAGGAAGTAACATACAAGGGAGCCCCCATAAGGTTAGGAACTGACTTCTCAATGGAAACTCTCCAAGCCAGAAGAGAATGGCAAGAAATATCGCAAGTAATGAGAACCAGAAGCCTGCAACCAAGGCTACTTTATCCAGCAAGGCTCTCAATCAAGATAGACAGCCAAATAAGGGGCTTTCCAGACAAAAGAAGTCTAAAAGAATACACCTCCACCAAACCAGCTCTGCAAGACATGCTAAAGGGACTGCTTTAAAGAAAGCAAGGAAAAGAGAGAGAAAAAGGAACAAAGGTACAAAAATAGCAATGAATAAATACATATCAATAATAACCTTAAATGGAAATGGATTAAATGCTCCGGTCAAAAGACATAGAATAGCTGAATGGATAAGAAAGCATGATCCACACATATGCTGCCTACAACAGACCCACCTCAGGACAAAGATGTACACCCCTGCCTGGTTTCAGGAGCTGTAACCCCTGCTCCCATATCTAAGGCTAAGTGAGCAAACTGTGGACCATACGCTACTAAGGAGACAAAGCTTATCTCTCTGGCAGGGGTGCCACTTCTGCTCCTTTTACTTCATCCATAACTGGCCCCCAATGCTTGATTGGTTAGCCAATGACAGCTAAGATTCCCTAAGGGGGAAATGACCTAAGACAGGCATGATAATGGGGAGGCCCCAGGGAAGGACTTGGGGGGGTTATAGCAAAAAGGGGTGATGGAACTTTGCCCCTTGGCTTTGACATAGCCTGAGTCCTCATTCTGTCTGAGAGAAGTCTCTTAATCTCTTGGCTGCCTTACTTCACCTGCCTGATTTAAGCCTGAAACAATGGCAGAGGGTGGTGCAGCCCTGTGCTGGAAAGGGCGGGTTCTCTGGGTGATCAGGCCTGAGAAAGAATAGGTAAAATCCTGTGAAACCTGCTTTGCTAAGAATGCTCTCAATTAAATGATAAGGGTCCAAGCAGGAAATGAGTTTGTTTCCCAAGGTTTTGTAGCCCTTTAGCTAACAGACCATGACTCAGAGTAAGCCCTCAGAGTTCTTTGTATGCTATCTATTGTGTCATCATTACTGCCTGACAATGATTAATGAACTTTACCTGTATTCTTGTGCAAATTGAACCCAATAATAACCTGTCAGGGCAAGGGCATGTGTTGCTCTCCTCCTGAGAGAGTAGTCATTGCTGTCCCTTTTCCTCCACAGGACTCAGTAGTCCATGTGGATTTGTCTTGTATCTCATCCATAACTCCACAGAAACTGTGAGTCAGTGTCCATGTCAAAAAGTTTCTGGAAACAAGCAAAAATGAACTCACAACAACCCAAAACTTATGGGGCACAGCAAAGGCAGTCCTGAGAGGGAAGTTCATAATGATACAGCCCTACTTAAAAAAAGATAGAAACATTTCAAACAAACAACCTAACCCTATGCCTACAAGAAGAGGAGGAACAACAACAAAGACAGCTCAAAGCAATTAGAAGGAAGGAAATATCCAAGACCAGAGCAGAATTAAATGACATAGAGACTAAAATCACAATTCTAAGGATCAATGAATCCAGGAGCTGGTTCTTTGAAAAGATAAACAAAATTGACAAGGCATTAAGCAGGCTCATCAAGAAAAAAGAGAAAAGACCCAAATAAACACACTCAGAAATGAAAGAGAAGAGATTACGATCGATACCACAGAAATACAAAGGATTGTAAAAAAATTACTATGAAGAACTGTATGCCAAGAAATTTGAAAACCTAGGGGAAATGGACAAATTTCTAGAAAAATGTAATCTTCCAAACTGAATGAAGAAGAAGCAGAAAGGCTGAACAGACCAATAACAGCTGATGAAATTGAAACAGTAATCAGAAAACTCCCAGCACACAAAAGCCCTGGACCAGATGGTTTCACAGGAGAATTCTACAAAGCATTTAAGGAAGCACTAACCACTATCCTTCACAGACTACTCCAAAAAATCCAAAATGAAGGAAGACTCCCAAACTCTTTTTATGAAGTCAGCATCATCTTAATCCCAAAACTAGATAAAGACAACAAAGAAAGAAAACTTCAGGCCAATATTGCTGATGAACATAGATGCTAAAATCCTCAACAAAATATTGGCAAACTGCATCCAACAATACATTAAAAAAATTATACACCATGACCAAGTGGGATTCATCCCAGGGATGCAAGGATGGTTCAATATTCGCAAATCAGTAAGTGTAATACATCACATAAACAAAAGCAAAGACAAAAATCACATGATCATATCAATAGATGCAGAAAAAGCATTTGATAAGGTACAGCACCCATTTATGATGAAAATACTCAACAAAGTGGGAATAGAGGGAGTATTCCTCAACATAATAATGTTGAGGAATATGTTGTTGAGGAATATATGTTGAGGAATGTTGTTGAGAAACCTACAGCCAACATCATACTCAATGGGCAAAAGCTAAAATCTTTTCCACTAAGATGAGGAAAAAGACAAGGTTATCCATTTTCACCACTTCTATTCAATATAGTATTGGAAGTTTTAGCCACAGTGATCAGACAAGAAAAGGAAATGAAAGGCATCCAAATTGGAAAGGAGGAAACAAAACTGTCATTGTTTACAGATGACATGATAGTGTACATAGAATATCCTATAAACTACACACAAAAAAAATGCTTGACCTAATAAATGAATTTGGCAAAACAGCAGGATACAAAGTCAATATCCAGAAATCAAAGGCATTTTTGTGTACCAACAAAGAAACAGCAGAAGCAGAAGTCAAGAAAAAACATTTCATTTGATATAGCAAAAAGAAAAATAAAATACCAAGGAATAAACCTAACCAAGGAGGTAAAAGACTTGTATGCAGAAAAGTACACAACACTGAAGAAAGAAATCAAGGAAGACACAAACAAATGGAAACATATACTGTGTTCATGTATCGGAAGAATTAACATCATCAAAATGCCCATACTACCCAAAGCAACTTACAGATTCAATGTAATACCTATTAAAGTGCCAATAGCATATTCACAGACATAGAACATACACTTCAAAAATTTATATGGGACCATAAATGACCCCGAATAGCTGCTGCAATTTTGGGAAAGAAGAGCAAAGTAGGAGGGATCACAATACCTGATACCGAACTGTATTACAAGGCCTCTGTAATCAAAACAGCCTGATACTGGCATAAAAATAGTCACATGGACCAATGGAACAGAACAGAGAGCCCAGAAATAAACCCAAGTCTCTACAGTCAATTAATATTCAACAAAAAGAGCAGCAATATAAAATGGGGTAAAAATAGCCTCTTTAACAAGTGGTGCTGGGAAAATGGGACAGCTACATGCAAAAAATGAAACTTGAGCACCAATTTACACCATACACAAAAATAAATTCAAGGTGGATAAAAGATTTAAATAGAAGCCATGACACCATTAAAGTCCTAGAAGAGAACACAGGCAGGAAAATCTCAGATATTTCATGCAGCAACATTTTTCCTGGCATGTCCCCTAGAGCAAGGGACATAAAGGAAAGAATAAACAAATGAGAACTCATCAAAATAAAAAGCTTCTGCATGGCTAAAGAAAACAGTATTAAAATAAAAAGAGAACCCACTGTGTGGGAAAACATATTTGTCAGTGATACCTCAGACAAGGGTTTAATCTCCAAAATATATAAAGAACTTACATGACTCCACTCTAAAAAGACCAGCAACCCAATTGAAAAATGAGCAAAGGAGTTGAACAGACACTTCTCAAAGGAAGACATATAGAGGATCCAGAGACACACGAAAAGATGCTCAGTATCGCTAGCTATCAGAGAGATACAAATTAAAACTACAATGAGATATCATTTCACACTGGTCAGAATGGCCATCATAAACAAAGCAACAAACAAGTGTTAGAGAGGCTGTGGAGAAAAGGGGACCCTAGTACACTGTTGGTGGGATTGCAGACTAGTACAACCACTATGGAAAACAATATTGAATTTTCTCAGAAAACTAAAAATTTAGCTGCCTTTTGACCCAGCAATTTGACTGCTAGGATTGTATCCTAAGATCCCTGAAATACCAATCCAAAAGAACTTATGCACCCCAATGTTCATAGCAGCACAATTAACAATAGCCAAGTGCTGGAAGCAACCTAGGTGCCCATCAGTAAATGAACGGATTGAATAACTATGGTACATTTACACAATGTAATTCTATGCAGCAGAAAGAAGGAGCTCCTACCCTTTGCAACAGCGTGGATGGAACTGGAAAGCATTATGCTAAGCGAAATAAGCCAGGTGGTGAAAGACAAATACTGTATGATCTCACCTTTAACAGGAACCTAATCAACAAAACAAACAAACAAGCAAAATATAACCAAAGACACTGAAATTGAGAACAGACTGACAGTCACCAGAGGGGTGAGGGGAGGGAATTTCAGGAGAGAAGGGGAAGGGTTTACAGGAACAAGTATAAAGGACACATGGACAAAAACTAGTGGTGGGGGTGGAAATGGGAGGTAGGTGGTGAGGGCTGGGGCAGTGGGCTGGGATGGGAGTAAAAGACAGAAAACTGTACTTGAACAACAATTAAAATAAAATAATTATTAAAAAAGATTAAATCAAACAAAATAAGATAAAATATATATATATATATTTATTTATTTATTTGTTGGGAAGAAAAAAAAGAAATCCCAGCCTATAAAATTCTTCATCCTGTAATACAGGGATATGCTTATCCCTTAGTTTCCAACTTACAGTGAATTGAACAACTGCAGGGTGTCCAGCAGTCCTAACAACCTGGAGAAACAAAATCCTGCAGATGCCCCAGGGCCTGGTGGCTGTAATTTCACCTTTCAGCAGATGTACAGTGGGCACATGGGTATATCTAGCCATGAGAACTCTCAAGAATAAATATCTTTTACTTACCACTAGCCCTACTCATCACTGAAATTCTTTCTCTTCTAACTGTGGTTCTCTAGTAAATTCTTAGTGCTGGATGATCTCACAAAATTCTTCATATGATATCACCAAGTAGGGCCATCCTTGAATGGCCAGAGTGGAGGTTTAACAACATTCTAGGAAATGTCTGGTCTTTGCATCTGTCACTGAGGGTCCCAACCTTGCTGTGATTACAGCACTCTAGAGATCTTAGGGATGACAGGCCCAGACCCCTCAGAATCAAGGGGAAACATGAGATGCTGCATCCATTGGCTGATCTGGGGGTACTAAGTAAAGCAGGCAGCTAGAATTTTTGTAGTTTATTGGAGCTAAGCCAAGCCTCATCAACAATACCATGAGAAATGCCACTGTGGTTAAATGTACTCTGATTATGTGTGTGACACCCAGAAAGCAACCCCTCAGTGTAGAACCTCATTGAAGAGGTTGGGCCAAGGAGGGAGGAAGCTGAGCATTCCTCACTTGAGGACAGAAGCCAAAAATAAGACACAAAACCTAAAAGAGATGCAGGACCTGAGCAAAACTTCTCTTAGCTGTACTACTCTGACAGCATTGCTCACTTTCTCAGTAAGCAGGAAATTAGAGGTGAATATCAGAAACTAACTGTGGCAGGATGAATGATTGTCCCCGAAGATAGCCAAGTCCTAATCCCAGAATCTGTGAGTATTACTTTATATGACAAAAGAGACGGAAGATGCAATAAATTCAGGATCTTCAGATGGGAAGATGATCCTGGATTATCTAGGTGAGCCCTCAGTGCAATCACAGAGGCCTTGTAAGAGAGAGGCCAGACAGTTGAAAGAAAGAGAAGGTATGTGACAATGGAAGTAGAGATTGGAGTGGTGCAGCCACAAGACAAGGCCAAAGACTGCAGCAGCTTGCAGAAGGGGGACATGACAAGGAACAGATCCTCTCCTGGAGCCCAGAAGGAACCAGCCCTGTTCACACCTTGATTTTAGATTCCAGAGCTATAAGAAACTAAACTTGTGTGTTTTAAGTCACTGAATTTGTGGTCATTTGTTATAGTGGCAGCAGGAACAAATGCCTCAATTATAGAGGTGCTTACTATATATAGTTATGCCTAAGTTAACTAAATAGCAAGCTGCAGCTCTCATGCCACAGTGTAGATTCAGTACTTCTCATGAACTCCCACTTTTTGTTACCTTCATAAAATGTTAGATCAACAAATTCCACCAAAATTTGTAATAGACTATAAAGAGACATCTGGAGGATATAAACCCTACCCACTGAAGCAATCAAGGCTAGCTCTGATGACAAGAGGATAAAAGAATGCTGTCAGACTCCTCTTCTGTCAGGGTCACTAGCATGACCACAGAGCCTATTCCTTTTCTGGCTCCCATCTGACCACACCACCATGGGATTCTGGGACTTAGAAACTATTTAACAATAGAGTCCCAAGGAGGCCAGCAGCAGGAAGCCATTTGATGTAATAGAAACATAACAAACATACAGGCCTTTGAATCCTAGGTCTACAATGACCCACTATAAATTCTGAGCTTCTGTTTTATTTTAAAATTAGAAATAATAACATTTGTTACTAACGTTCTTGTGTGGATAAAATCAGGTTATAGTAGTAAGGCCCTATCATGGTAACTATGCTGTTGTTGGTATCAATAACAAAAAAATTCCTAAGCACATGCCAAATGTTACTCTCAGGAAAAGGACTGCTTCTCATTGCCTTCAGCAATGCCTCTCCAGCTCACCAAGCCTAACACTGTTTCAAGGCTACTCCGGCGGCTCCTATGAGTGTCACGTTCAGTCAGTCTTTCTGGCCACCGGCAATTGCTGCCCAGACAACCCTCAGTTAATTGCATCCACATTGGTATGATGCAGCAGGGGGTGTGATTTGGGCTGGGAAAGGGGAGGGCAGCACTTAGATGAGCCAAATAATGCCCCTTTCTCAAGGAAATTATATTTTAGTGTGTCTAGACAAGAACAAAAATGACATTTATGGTGTAGAGTAAGTGCAGAGCCATGAGAGGGGCCATATCACCAGGCCATGGGCAGATGACAGGCTTCAGTACGGGTCCCTAAAGACAGCTGTGAGTTATGTAGGCCCTGGAGATGGGCAGTGCTGGGACAGATGGTGGAGGGATGAGGAAGGAGTGAGAACATCCGGGGTCTGCTAGACAAGAGCAAGCAGTGTGCCATTTGTCACATTTAGGGACACAGTAGATATGCCTCACAATGCAAGTGCCATTCCTCATTCAGGAGAGTCTGCTCCATTTTTTATGGTCAGTCCCAGACACTGAGAAGTTTAAAGCAACACTCATCACCTATCTTTCTCTAAGTGTTGCCAACAAGAATATTGGGAGCTGGTTTTCCCTGCTACAGAAGGAATAATTTTGGCTGCTTCTCTTAGCTAAACAACTGTGGAGCCAGTAGGTACCCTCTAGCATGAGGAAAATCCAGGAGAGATGCTTTTGAGGCTAAAGGAAGGCACTCCCAGAATTCCCTCAGTGTGGTTCTGCAAGGGGGGCATGCCCATTCCCAGAAAGCCTAGGCTCTTGCTTCCCGATTCTGAAAATCAGAGAAGCCAGCTGACATGGGATAGGGAACTGACTGTAGTCTGTGGCCAGAAAAGAAGCCAAGAACTCCAATAGAAAGTTTGCAAGAGAGAATGGGGTTTGTGCTGGTGACCAGAGCTCAGCTCAGGGCATGAGGGTCATGGGAGAGAACTGATCCCAGCAAAGCAGGAGCTGAAAGCTCAAGGCCCCTCCAGACCCACGAGGCCAACGTGGTGCAGGATGTGGCACCAGTGCCTGGGATGTGGGCATGAACCAACAGGTGATGATCTTAGAGGACAATTAACATGGGATATTCTACTTAGACAGAATCAGGGGATGCAGGCCAGACCAGCCACCCCCAGCAGAGGAGGACCATCCATCAGACCATGCAGGATCTCTCCCAGGTCAAAACTTCTGTTTACTGAGCAGAAAAGCAGCTGTGCTGGGCAACTCAGAGAAATGGAGGAGTGTTCACTTCATTGGTACCAGCTGGCCAAGAAGGTCCTGCCATTTGCACAGGTATTCATTGTTCAGTTATAGATTTTGATATGCTAGTATGTACATGCAAACCAGTATCAGTGTCATTTTCAGAGGGGGGATTCCTAGCAGGGTCCCTAGCTCCTAAGCATGTGTGATTGGCACAAAGAGTGGCAGGTCCCATCTCTGGAAGTCTTTCTGATGAGGACATTGATGAGCAATTACTTAAGAAACTCTCCTGTAACAAGGCCTATGTGGATTATATTCAATTGATAAGGAAAACTCTTGTCATTTTGTCTCATTATATTCAATTCTAGATAAAAGTCCCTTTCCTCCACTGCTTCCTGTCACATATTATTTTTAAATCAAGTAATTTCACATCAAATGACATGGCTGTAGAAGAAAGATGAGTGTAAGGGCAAGGGGCTAACTGCAGGTAGTCTTCTGGAGTCAGTCTGGGTTCTAGGTGGAACATCCTCTTACACTCTTTGGAGTCTCAGATTTTCTGAGATCAATAACTACACTTCCTCCTAGCCCTCCAATCTGTCTCCCCCCTGCAGCACTCAGAGTGCTCAAAGGGTGAAGGACAACCAATCCCCAGACCTGAGAGACTTCTATCTGGTGCCTTGCCCTCAGAAAGGAGTGTGGATTGGTAATGGTGGGGTGTGGGGTCAATGACAATGGCTGGGGTTGCTAACCTTGGGGGCCCTGTCTCCCATGTGCCAGGGACAAGAACATACAGCTTCCAAGGGCATGTTTGCATGTATGTAAATATCCACATACAGCTCCAAACTCATGAGCAGCCTGGCCATCTGCCACATTGGGGATGCGGCTCTGCGGTACCATCAGTGTCTCAGACAGAGATGTGTACACACTGGCAGCTCTGCCCTGTCTCAAATATTCACACAATCCTAGAGCCGAATTTCTGAGCTTTTGAGGTTTTCCCATTCCACTATTACAATCAACAGAGAGCATAAGTCAAATAAAAATGTTGTTATAATATCATTGTTCTAAACAAGCAAGATTGAAAATGCCCAGACAATAGAACATCCAGACATAGTTTTTCCAAAGCTATTCTTGAACATGACCAGTAATGCTTTCCCTCAGATCCAAACCACAGCACATTGAAAAAATTCCTACTTAAGAACCCAGAGACAAAAGTGAAGTGCCAAGCAGAGTCCCAAATAAGCT
Organism: Anoura caudifer; assembly: GCA_004027475.1. NCBI lineage: Eukaryota > Metazoa > Chordata > Mammalia > Chiroptera > Phyllostomidae > Anoura > Anoura caudifer. The sequence goes on from PVKU01011885.1 coordinate 12,997, forward strand.
CTATTCTGCCTCCTCCCCCACCTCAGAGCTGCACTGCCCTGTTCTTTCATGGGATTCTGGCACCGTCACCTGTTGCCATAGAATCACAGAAATCAAAGCTAAAAAGAGTATGTGAGTTTTCCCTTCACACCCACCCGCAAGGGCAAAATGTTATCAAACTCTAGTCTTAGATCCACAACAGCCTTTCCTACTGGGAGTGGGGCCTGAGCACAAGGAGTCACACATGATTACTGAGTCCTGTCACATTTTGGAGAACAACTGCTGTGGCCTTGGCAGGTATACAACCTCTGCTGTAACACGCTCTCCTTCCAAGAGAGTGTTCATCCCTCCACTCACCTCTCATTTCCTGCTCGGGACTAGAAGCCTCGATTGAGTTCATGTGGACTTCTAAGCACTCTTGTGATACACTCTATCATTCCCATGCAGTCCACACACCAGACCAAGAAGCACTTGGAGAGATGGGTGGGGCAGAAGACAGACAAGTAGGCAAACTTCATGAAACTCTGTCTGTGTCTATGCCACAGTGTGTGTGTTGGGGGCAGGGGGTGGTGAGTGAGGTGGAGAGAGCTCCACTTGCTGTGCAATCGAGAAGCCACCTGTTCAGATGACAACACTTCAGAGCATCTACCTTGGGGGGTTGGCCTCCTATAACCCAGTTATAGGCTTTCCTTTCCTTTTTCCACCCAAAAAGTGCCTGCTTTCTGTACCATTCTGTTGGGAACTGCCTGGGCTGGCTTTACAGGATTACTAAAGTAACAAGAATTTGTTACATGACCTGGGTTGCATTTTAACACCAATATCTTCAAACTAAAAGTGTTGCCTAATGATAAAAATATAGGACATTGATGACTGCCCAGTACAAGAAACATCTGAGACCATAAAATAATGATGGTAGAGGACCATCAACTTTTGGTGGGGTTTTGTGTTTATTCTTAAGCAATAGAATTGAAAATATTAAATTTATCTTCCACAAGTCTTCCTACTACATTATTTTCCCATCACAAATTAGAATGATAAGGCTCTAGGAGGTGAGTCAAATAGGTAGACAACAGGGATTTAAAAAATATCTCCAGATCTTTCAGTCATTAGTCTGATAATGTGGATATATCACAGGTCAAGGACAAGTTCTTCCTGCAGGATAAACTTACTAGGGCAGCCTGGTCCACTGATCCTGTCCACCTACAGGGAGCAGGTAAATGATGACTTTAGTGTGAGCTATAGGAATTTGGTTACCACATTAATCACTTCTCTGAGCATGTCTTTGAAGGATTCTTTAGACATACTTAACTGAGCCAGATTTAAGTTAAGCATTTTCTATCTACAGATTCCATCAGTTTACCTTTGTGAAAATTGTGACATTGAGGACCTAGCCTCCCTAAGGAGCTTTGAGTACTGATGTTCTTGATGTCTTGCATTTCTGAGCTTGGGGAAGGATTTAGGTAAGTCTGCCCCTTGTTTCCAGGTAAGTCCTGTGTTACTGTCACTTTCTTCATGCTAGCGCAGCATCTTGCCACCCAGGTTTCTCTCCCTGACAAACAGTGGCTTATAGGGTGACTCCTAAGACCACATCCCCAACACAAGCTCATCCCACCCAACTTGGAAAAGTGACTTTCCTGTCTACATAGAGAGAAGAATGAAGCACTGGAAGGAGCCACATCCCTTTCCCACCATGTTTTTTTAAAGTCAACTTTGACACCTCCAGAGAAGGTCATTTCAGCTCATGGCTGCTGGCCAAGTTCTCTGATTCACTGACAGTGGGGCAGAGTGGGAATTACAGGTGTGCAGAGAAGATAGATTTTAAACTTCTTATTTTCTTGAAACTATTTCCTTTAAGAGTGTGAATGGAATTTTAAAATGACATCCAAAGCACAGCAGGAAAATAATGCAAATGTAGTACTGAGAAATTCTTCCCTCTAGGCACTATTCAAAAGCCAAATTCATTTGAGAGAAGTTCCAGGGGTTCAGAAGAGCTGAGAGGGTACTTGCTTGGCCCTACCCAATCACATCAAGGAGAAAAAGGGGAGTATATGAGGAATGAGTGCTGAGCCCCTGAGTGTGGAGCAAAGTGTGAGCCGCGAGTAAATTCTGGAGACACCCACTGAAAACAAGTATTCAGGCATGTCAGGATGCTATCTGGAGGTATGTGTATGTGGACCTCATGTTTCAGATACTTTCAGAGTATTTTGTCATATCATTTGTTCCATTAAGATTTGTTTAAAGGAAAAAAATTCAGGAAGCTAACATCGACAACTAAGGATTTTGTAAATACCATTCCTTTCACTTCAAGCAGCATAGCATACATCAACACTTACTATGCATCAGCAATGCTTTTGAAAGAAATTATGCAAAAAGGACAGTCCAAAGTTCCTATTATTTCAGGGAGACTTCATCAAACATCTACTTTGATTTCACACTTCTGAACACAAGTAGCCATGACTGTACTTTTAAGTGAAGACATGTCCTTGAATGGATAAGTGATGTTTCTGGGAAACATGAAACAGGTGAGCAATAGAACACACAGGTGACCCAGGAGAGTGACTTGTCAGAGTCCATGCTCACACTAACATGATATGTGATGTGGGGTCAGTGTGGAAGCCCAAAAGGGGTGCAAAGCTCTTAAATAGCCATAACAGCCAGAAGTTCCCTTAGGGATGGGCTGATTGTAGTAATACTCAGAAAACACTAGAGATGAAAATAAGGTTAGGTGAAATGGTAGTCTTTGGAGTAATGGATTAAAAAGGACTTTTTTTTCTCTCCTGAAACCATAGGGTCATAATCCTTTCCCATTGCATCAGAAGAGGCATTCATTAAAGGTTTTGAAAGTTTTGTTTGTTGAATTTGGGAAGCATAAACAAAGAACAGAGAACAGTGACAAGAGCAGTAGAAATGCAACTGATGGAAACTATGAAGCTGGGAAAGGAGACCTTTGCTCCTTATAGTCAACTCAGTGGAAATGCAGAGTGTGCTGCCACTAGGACCACAGCAAGACAGTCCTAGTGTAGGACAGGTTCCGCCTCATCCTGGGGAGAGGGGAAGAGCCAGCTCAACTGCGGGACTGCTTAAAACTAATCTTCCAAACAAAGGAAACACTTGTACTCCAAATCGTAAAAACCTGATACAGTGCATTTCATTCCTTTCCTGAACTCTCCAGTCCTAAAGCTACTAGGTGGGCAGAACAAGTGACAAAAGGAAGGGGCCACTGTGGCCCCAAATGGGATTAAGAAGCCAAGAAGGATGAGAGGGACATCTCCAAAGAAGGGTAACCTCCAAAGTGTGTCAGAGTTCAAGCAGAGCAAGGAAGTGATCTACATGGAGGGAGTGGGGCAGCAGCAAACTCAAGGAACTGGAGCTCAAGTGAAAGGGTATCATGTGGGATGGCTTCATTAGGAACTGGATACATTCAAGGGAACTGGACATTTGCAAATGTGCTAAGGACAATAGAATTTAGGTTTTTCAGCACCTGAGAAGAGAGTTACAGTGGGGAAAGAGAGGAAACTAAAATGAACCCCTTGGTATTGTATTGGAATCGGAGGTACTGATATGATTACTTGTGGTTTTCAAAACAGATGGATAAACAGACATAAATGTAGGTAGAGAGGTAAATGAGTGTATACTACATATGTATTTATATATGTATGCATGAGTGTTGTGTGGATACACACAAATATACACCTTATCTCTCTCCACTGAAAAGACAACTTTCCAGTAGCAATGAGTACACCTAGAACCCAAATTTTGGCTTACTATATACCCTTCTCCACCAAAAGGAACCAAGGCTCCCTGAAGAAATGGAAGAATCCATGGCTAGGGCAGGAAAAGCAATAATAAGTCCAGAAACATCTATTTATTCCAGAAAAGCAGGAAGTGTTCAAATAATAATTGGAGACATGTCAGTGCCACAGAAATATATTGAAGGAGTTTCTACTGAAAAAATTTAGGTCAATTGGAGACTCAAAGGAAATAATGTTAGTAATGGAACATAACCTAATAAGTAACAAAGAAAAACATGAGTTCATATTGATACACTTGATAAATTGGAAGTTTATAGGGTAGCTGAATATTTACATAGTTTCAAATTACCCCTTCTTAAAATACTTATGAATTACAAAGAAGAGAGGAATAAATTTAGTATGGCAAAGGCTGGCAGATGCCATAATCAAGTGTCTAAGTGAATATCATCAATGGGACAAATTAATTTTGTTTACCACCTCATAGGATGCATTGAGAACACACCAACTCCTCAGATATTTCTGCCAAAAACACATAGCCTATATCTTACAAAAACACATCTGGCAAACCTAATTTGAAAAACATTCTATGAGGCTATAATCTTCAAACATGTCAAAATCTGAAGCATTTCAGACTTGTGGCCTGACAACTAAATGTGATATGTGATTTTGTACTGGATCTTTTTGCTATACAGGCTACTATTGGAACAACTGGTGAAACTGGAGTGAGGTCAGAAAATTAGACTGTACAAATGTATGATTGTTGATACCCTAATTTTGATGGTCACATTGTGTTTATACACAAGAATATCCTTGTTTGTAGGAAATATACACTAAAGTATTCAGAAATGATGAAGCCTTATGTTGGCAACTTGACTGAAATGGCTCTAGAAAAATATATTTGCCACTTCTCTTTAAGTTTGAGATCCTTTCAAAATAATTTTTAAAGAATCATGTAGGGAAAAGGTAAATTCTACAAAGACTTGGCATAAATTAATATAGCAATGGGGCTTTCTGAATAGATTCTAAGCCAACAAGCATAACAGAATCATCAGGTAATTTTTCAAAACACAAAAATACATATGCACAAATACATACACATACACTCACACAAACACACAGAAGATCATCCAAATTCAGCCTCTGATCTTATCTATTTGGGCTCTAGATAGGAGGCACTGATGCTGAGCCATAGAGCTGACCTGTGGTTATGTGTGCCTATTACTACAGCACAAGCGAAGGGTTCAAAAGAAAGTTGGGTTAGTGCAAATAAGCATTCATTGTATCTCCTTCTATTGATATGATACCCAGACAAGCACATAAGGATGATAACTCTCATTGTAATATGCATGGTTAACTCCCAAAGTTTAGGTCAGGATAATAGCAGATGCTCAATAAACGACTGCAATTGTCATTACTGTATGCTTGGAGCTGCTGTCCCAAATTTTCACAATAACACAGTAAGCTATATATTAAGGAAAATATAATTATCCCCTAAGTGACAATAACCTATCCACCTGAGACTCAGAGCAGCTGAGATTCTTGCTCAAGTTCACACAGCTTGAAAGTGAACTTGGAAAGTACTAAGGAATGTCCTTAATACTTTCTTTCCTAACCCTAGATGGAAGCCAGATCAGCTTCCTTCCCAGGTACCCTTCACTCAGTTGAACAAGCCGCATTCTTTCATTAGGACAGACCTAAAGGAAAACTTTGGAGAGATTTTCAGTGTCCCAAGGGTCAAAAAAATCCTTTTCCCCATCAGATGACCTCTAAATTGAGCAAAGTCACTTTGGTGTCAAGATATATCATTACTATCCATACCTGGGAAGGAGACAAGGGTGTAGCTCTCCTCTTCCCTGCTAATGGAGTCACACTACCTCACTGGTGGGGACCTGAGTCCTGCCTGCTTTCCAGCCTGTATGTGTCAGGAAGAAACACACTTGTTCCCACTGCCCATGTTGGATACACTCTACCCTCTCTCTAACTCTCACAGTCAGCCCCAGCCAATGACACCACTCCAGAGTAAATGTAATTGGGAAGATTTTGAGGTGCTCACCTTTTTATGTCTTCCTTATCCAAGCAATTCTAAAGCCTCAGCACATGAGTTTTTATATAGCACCTAAGCAGTGTTGAATATATAGGTTTAACTGTATGCAATTTTGAAATGTACTTATACTTACACTAGCTCTTAGAAAATTTCCAAAGGAAAAATGCCTAATACCTGTTGTTTAAAAGAAGTCTGTAAACTGAGTATAATTGGATTTCAGCCCCTATCTTTGTGTCCTGATTTGAAAGACAAGCAACAACCCTCAATACAAGCAATTGTTTTTGGATCAGTTCAGGTACTGTAATGACCCCATCAGGTAAATAGGAGAAAGAAGAATAGGGACTTGTGAGCAGTATAAAATGAACAGAAATGTAAAAAGTTAAGTAAGCAAAATGGACTCAGTTTTCAACAGTTACCTCCCAGAGCTCCAATCTATTCAAACATTCAACAAATATTTATCAAAAATCTGTTACATATCAGGAGTTGGTCTTACCTCTGAGTATACAGAGATGAGTGTGACATAAAAATCTCTTTCCTTGTGGAGAATCAATGTCATCACTTATTCAATAAATGGTTATTTGCTTGCACAATATTCAAAGCACTTGGCTAATTACTTCTGGTCAAGATGGTAGTCTAGGTAAACACAGCTCACCTTCTCACACAATCACACCAAAATGATAACTAAACTGTAGAACAGCCATCATTCAGAAGTTGAGCTGAATGGAAGTCCTACAATTACAGATTTAAAGAAGAAACCACATCAAGACTGGTAGGAGGGGCAAAGATACGGAATGGGCTGGTCCCAGACCATATGTGATAGATAAAAACCAGAAGGGATATCTCAGGAGCTAGGGTCCCAACCCCCCACCAGGGTCCCTGGCCCAGGGTTTCAGTGCCAGGAAGAGAAGTCCCCATAATTCTAGCTGGAAAAACAGCTGATATTAAGGCTGTGGAAGACAAACTATTAGAGTCCCAAGTAGTTCCTCTTAAAGGGCCTACACACAGACTTATTCATACTCAATCCCTCTGACCTCCAGCAATGGGGCAGCAGATTGAAAGGCACCAGTGGCACACAGGGAGGAGCTGAAGTGTCCAGTATCAGAGAAAGAGCTGCAGGGCAGATTTCTCCCAGACAGAACTGGTAGCAAAGGCCATTGTTCCCTTTCTGAGCCCTACCCCCACAGACCTGGCAGTTGGGCACTATATCTGAGGTTCCATCAACCTGGCTCATACTATTTGCCCCACCCTGGTGACTCCCTCAGGCCCTGACCCACCCAACATTAGGCCCAACCCTAGCTGTCACCAATGGCTTTTCCATATGAATGGCTTCACTTGGCCCATGCTTCAGATTTTCCTAAATTCTTTCAAACAATCAGTATCTGGCTTCACAAGGCCCCCTACCTCTCCCTCAGTTGCCCCAGGCTCAGCACTAGCAGTAGCTAGCCTTGTTTCACAGTTTGACTTCTCCTGGGCACCTATCCTGAACATGACACACAGGCAGTAGCTGACTTGGAACATACCAACAGCAATCAAGGCTTAACTTAAGAAGAGGGTGAATATAGCCTATACAGTGAACTCAACTTGAGTATCCAGCTTGGGTGATGGTGGAGGCTGCATCACTGGACTCTCTAGGACACCTACTACATTAAGCCACTCCATCAAGCCTGGGAGATGTAGTAGTTCTACCTAATACATAAAAATAAACACAGGGAGGATGCCAAAATGAGGAGAGAAAGAAACAGGGCCCAAATGAAAGAACAGAACAAAACTTCATAAAAAATAACTAAACAATCTACAAGATGTAAAGTACAAAACACTGGTTACAAAGATGCTCAAGGAACTTAGTGAGGGCCCAGCAGCATAAAAAAAAGATCCAGTCAGAAATGAAGGATATGCTAATTGAAATAAAGAACAATTTACAGGGAATCAACAGTAGAGTGGATGAAGCTAAGAATCAAAGCAGTGATTTGGAACATAAGGAAGCAAAACCAACCAATCAGAAGTAGTTTCCACCAAGCAAGTCTCTGTTCAGAGTCAAATAATTTGTGTTTGAGACCTGGTCCTGCAATTTGCTATAAGATCTTAGGGAGATCCAAGATGGCAGAGGAGTAAGTGGAAGCTACATTAACCTCCTCCTAAAAGCAAACTGGAATTACAACTAAATTTTTTTAAAAATCATCCTGAATAACCAACTGAACACTAGCAAGACAGAATCCTTATAACCAAGCACAGAGTGACTGGGGCTGGTGAGTTTGGGAGAGAACTGAGAGAACAGCTACCAGGATCCTAGTGCTGAGTCATTCCCCAAATTGCAGGAGCCGTCTTAGTCTTCGTCAAGCAAAGCACTTCCTACAAAGCAGCATCAGCCTGAGAGGAAACAATAGCCCTGCCCACAGGAATTACTGTGCCCCTCCCTGTGGTACTTTAGATGGACAGCTGATTATAGCCTAATTAGGCTAACAACTGATTAGTTTAGAGATTGTTTAGTTTAACATCTAAGGTTAAACTAATACAAAGAAGCAGCCAACATGGGAAGACAAAGAAACAGACCCCAAATGAAAGAAGAAGAGATCTCTCCAGAAGAATTAGATGAAATAGAGGCAAGCAATTTATCAGATAGAGAGTTTAGAGTAATGATTAAAAGGATACTAAGCAGCATGAAAAAAGACAAAGAAACCATAAAAAAAAAAAGACCATTCAGAAATAAAGAATGCAATATCTCAGACAAATAATACACTGGGAAGAATAAACAATAGGTTAGATGAAGCAGGGAATTGAATCAGTGATTTGGAAAACAAGGTAGAAAAAACACCAAGGCAGAGCACTAAAAAGAAAAAAGAATTCTGAAAAATGAGGAGAGCTTAAGAAACATTATGGACCACATGAAATATAACAGCATCCACATCATGGGACTACCAGAAGGAGAAGAGAGTGCTCAAGGGATTGAGAAACTATTTTAAAAAGTAATGACCAAAATCTTCCCAAATCTGGTAAAAGAAAGTCACACAAGTCCAGGATGCTCAGAATCCCAAACAAGTTGAACACAAAGAGGCCTACAACTGAGACACATCATAATTAAAATGACAAGGTTTAAAGAAAAGGAGAGAATCCTAAAAGCCACAAAAGGAAACCAAATGTACTTACAAAGAAGCACCAATTAGACTGGCATCTGATTACTCAACAGAAACATTTCAGGCCAGAAGAGAGAGGTGTGAAATATTCAAGGTGATGAAAAGCAAGGACTGACAGACAACAAAGACTCCTTTACCCAGCAAGGCTATCATTTAAAATCAAAGAAGAAATAAGGAGCTCCCCTGATAAGAAAAAGCTGAAGAAGTCTGTTAACCCCAAACCAGTACTGCAACAAATGTTAAAGGTTTGGCTTTAAAGAAGAAGAAGAAAAAGAGAAAGGGGGGGAGGGAACAGAGGAAAACAGTCTAATAGTAAAATGGTACTACTTATATATCTATCAATAACCACTTTAAATGTAAATGGCTTAGCTCCACCAAAAGGCAGAGGGTAGCTGAATGGATAAGAAAACAAGACCCTCCAAGAGACCCATGTCAGATCAAAAGATACAAATGTACTGAAAGTAAAAGGTTGGAAAAAGATATATCATGCAAATAAAAAAGAAAAAAAAAGCTGAAGTAGCAGTACTTATATCCAACAAAATAGACTTTTTAAAACGAAGTAAGAGATAAACAAGGAGTCTACATAATGATAAAGGGAACAATCCAACAAGAGGATATAATCCTAGTAAATATTTACACATCCAACATAGGAGCACCCAACTATATAAAGCAAATCTGGATGGACATAAAAGGAGAGATCAACAGAAACACAGTTGGGGGATCTTGACACCCCATTGACTTCAAAGGATAGATTTTTCCAGGCAGAAAATCAAGAAGGAGACAGCAGCCTTAAAGAATACACTAGATCAAAAGCATTTTATTGATATCTTCAGAGCATTTCACCCCCAAACAGCAGAATATACATAATTTTCAAGTGTACATGGAACATTGTCTAGAATAAACCACGTGTTAGGATACAAAATAAATCTCAATAAATTTAAGAAGATTGAAATCATATCAAGCATCCTCTCTGACCATGATGCTATGAAACTAGAAATCAGTCACAAGAACAATGAAAAACATGCAAGGATATGGAAGCTAAATAGCATGTTATTAGACAATGAATGGGTCAACAACAAGATCAAGGAAGGAATCAAAAGATACCTTGAAACAAATGAAAGTGAGGACAAAACAACACAAAATCAGTGGGACTCTGGGAAAGCAACCCTAAGAGGGAAATTAATAGCATTACAGGCCTATCTCAAGAAAATAAGAAAAAAGCTCAAATAAACAATCTAACTTTACACATAAAGGGACTTGAAAAATAACAACAGGAAAGGCCCAAAGTGAGTAGAAGAAAGGAAAAAATAAAGATCAGAGCAGAAATAAATGAAATAGATTCTTAAAAAATGATACAAAAGATTAATGTATCCAAGAGGTTGTTCATTGAAAACATAAAAAAGATTGACAAACCTTTAACCAGAATCATCAAGAAAAAAATAGAAAGAACCCAAATAAATAAAATCATAAATGAAAGAGGAGAAGTAACAACTGACACCAAAGAAATACCAAGAATTTTAAGAAAATATTATGAACAATATATGCCAACAAACTGGACAACCAGGATGAAATGAATAAATTCCTAGCACACACATCTTCCAAAACTAAATCAGGAAGAATCAGATAATCTGAATGGACAGATTATACCTAATGAAATCAAAGCAGTAAACAAAAAACTCCCAATAAATAAATGCCCTGAACCAGATGGCTTTACAGGTAAATTTTACTAAACATTCCAAGAACTACTAACACTTCTCCTTCTCAAACTAGTTTATAAAATTCAAGAGGAGGGAAGGTTCCCAAACTCATTTTACTAAGCCAGCATTACCCTAATAGTGAAACCAGAAAAAGATATTACAAAGAAAGAAAATCATAGGCCAACATCCTTGATAAACATAGATGCTAAAATCCTCAACAAAATATCAGCGAACTGAATACAGCAATGCATCAAAAAGATCATAAACCATGATCAAGTGGGATTTATTCCGGGAATGCAAGTTTGGCACAACAATTGCAAATCAATAAATGTGATTCACCACATAAACAAAATGAAGGATAAAAACCACATGATCATATAAATAAATGCAGAAACAGCATTTGATAAAATCTAGCACCTGTTTATGATCAAAACTCTCAGCAAAGTGGGAATAGAGGGAACGTATCTAAACATAATACAAGCCACATATGACAAACACACTGCCAGCATCATACTCAATTGGAAAAAACTACAAGCATTTCACTTAATATCATGAACAAGACAGAGATGTCTGCTTTCACTTCTCTTATTCAACATATACCAGAAGTTCTAGCCTGAGCAATCAGACAAGAAGAAGAATAAAAGATTTCCAAACTGGAAAGGAAGAAGTAAAACCCTCATTATTTGCAGATGACATGATACCATACATAGAGAACCCCAAAGATTCCATCAATAAACTATAGCAAAGTAGCAGGATACAAAATATCCAGAAATCAGTTACATTTTTATATGCCAATAATAAACTCACAGAAAAGGAAATTAAGAAAACAATCCCATTCATAATGGCTTCAAAAAAAAAAAATAAAATACCTAGGAATAAACCTAACCAAGGATGTAAAAGACTTGTACATAAAAAATTATAAGACACTGAAGGAAGAAACTGAAGAAGATACAAATAAATGGATGCACATACTGTATTAATGGATAGGAAGAATTAACATATTAAAATATCCATACTACCCAAAGCAATCTATAGATTCAACATAATGCCTATCAAGATACCAATGACAAATATTTCATAGAACTAGAACAAATATTTAAAAATTTATATGGAAAGATCCAAGATGGCAGAGGAGTAAGTAGAAGCTACATTAACCTTCCCTCAGAACCAATCTTGAGTTGTAACTAAATAGTAGAGAAAACATCTAGAGTAAAGAACTGAACAGTAGTGGGACAGAAATTATGATGACAGATAGAAAAACAGCTTTACCACAGCGTAACTGGTATGAAGTGTGGAGGACACGAGAAGGCTGTCTGGGCTCCCATAGGTGGCAGCTGAAGTGCCAGAGAAATATTTCAGTGACCAGGGGTTTTCTCCTGAGAAATGTGGTGTCTAAACCCCAACCCTGGCTCCTCAGCCTACAGCACCAGAGCCTGAAAAGAAACCAGAAAACATCCAGCTGCAAAAAGCAGCAGGATTTCTCCCCTCCAGGAGCAAATGGTTGGAGTCTCACAGAGCCTTTAAAGGGCCAATACATAAAATTTCATTTGGAGCAACTTACCCTGGGCTTCAGCAAAGGAGGGGTGCAAAGTTGACTAGAGATGCTTGAGGAGAGACTGGGGATGGTGACTTTGGGTAGAGAACTGAGGGAGTATCCAATGGAAGCAATAACAAAAAAAAAAAAAACAACAACAACAGAATCCTGGTTTGGACTCATCCCCCACACCTCAGCAGCCATCTTGCTCAGGCAGACCATTCCTCTCCAAGTGGAATCAGCCTGAGGAGAAGTAATAACCCCCAGCAGTAATTACTCTGTCCCACCTGTGGTATTTAAACCTGACTGCTGATTACGGAGTGAATAGATTAACAACTGAAGGAGTCAGTCACAGAAGGTGGATCCCTAGTAGTCTCACCAGGCTGCCTAGGGCCAGGCTGGGACACCATCTAACATCATCAGAGGTGGATCCAGAAAGAAAAAATAGTGCGCCTGTACAACAGCACACAAGATGTGGTGAGTAGGGTGACTTTTAATCAGCCAGCCAGAGGGAAGGACCCACTAAAGAATGATCCCATAATAATTAAAACCCAATTACAACCATAGAGCCAATATAAATGGCATAAAGGGCATTCCAGGAGCATCAAGTCAGGAGATCATGGAGACTGCACCACTTAGTCTCACAGGTCTCCTACTGTAGAAGGTCACATCATCAAGACAAGGTGCAGCTAAAACTAAGAGGCAAAAACCAAGAAAAGTCACCTAAAATGGTGAGACAAAGAAACAATCCCCAATCGAAAGGAAAGGAGTAATCTCCTGAGAGAGTGCTCAATGAAATAAACTCTCAGTTTACTTACTCTCACAAGTAAACTCTCAGACACTGTGTTTGAAATAATGGTTATAAGGAAGCTCAATAAGCTCAGTGAGAACTACAAAGAACTACAGGGAAGATACAAGGACCTTACTGTGAATTACATAAGCATAAAATAGACAAAGAAACTATCAATAAGAGCCATGAGAAAATGAAGAATACAATTTCTGAATTGAAGAACACAGTAGAAGGAATTAAAAGCAGGCTAGATGAAGTGGAAGATTGAATCTACAAGCTGTAGGACAAAGTAGAAAAAAATTCCCAGAGCAACAAAATGAAAAAAGACTCAAAAAGAAGGAAGAAGTTTTAAGGGAACTGCAAGACAACATGAAACATAATAATATTCATATCATAGGACCACCAGGAGAAGAGGAGTAAGGCATAGAAAATCTGTGTGGAAAACTAATGATAGAAAACATCTTAACGATGAGAGAAAAAGTCATGCAAGTCCAAGAAGCACAGAGGATCCCAATGAAGATCAATCCAAAGACGCCCACTCCAAGATACATCATAATAAAAATGGCAAAATTTAAAGACAAAGAGAGAATATTAAAAGGCTGCAAGGGAGAAACAGTAACTCCCTTATTGGGGGCCCCAATAAGGCTATCAGCTAATTACTCAGCAAAACACTACAAGCCAGAAGAGAATGGCAAGAAATATTACAGCTAATGAAAAGCAAAGGTAGCACTGGCTGGTGTGGCTCAGTGGATTGAGTGCCAGCCTGTGAACCAAAGGGTCACCAGTTTAACTCCCATCGGGGCGCATGCCTGGGTTACAGGCCAGGTCCCCAGTAGGGAGCACATGAGAGGCAACCACACATTGATATTTCATTCTCTCTCCCTTCCCCTCTCTCTAAAACTAAAACAAGTAAAAATCATTTAAAAAAAAAAAAGAAAAGAAAAGGCATGCAGCCAATACTACTCTACCCAGGAAGACTCCCATTTAAAATGAAAGGCAAAATAAGGAACTTCCCAGACACAAAAAGGCTAAAAGAACAACACATCTCCACCAAACCAGCATTGCAAGAAATGACAAAAGGACTGCTTTAAGGAGATGAAGAAAAGGAGAGAGAGAGGACCACAAGGCCAAAGGGAAAAAGTGACAATGAAAAAGCACCTATTAATAATAACCTTAAATGTAAATGGATTAAATGCACCACTATGCATCAAAAGACATAGGGTAGCTGAATGCATAATACAACATGACCTGCATATATGCTGTCTACAAGAAACCCACTTCAGACAAAAGATATACAAAGACTGAAAGTGAAGGGATGGGAAATGAGTATTCCAAGCAAACGGACCTGAAAAAAAAAAAAAGCTGGGGTAGCAATACTTATATTAGGCGATATAGATTTCAAAACAAAGGCCATATAAAGAGACAAAGAATGACACCATAAAATTCTTAAGGGAACAATCCATCAAGAACATATAAATCTTGTAAACATATATGCACCCAACATAGGAGCATCCAAATCCATAAGAAAAATCTTGGAGGACTTCAAACAAGATATTGACAGCATTACATTCATAGTAGGGGATTTTAACACCCCATTGTCAACAATGGATACATCTTCCAGGAAAAGAATCAAGTATATTGTGGTATTGAACAACACTCTAGATCAAATGGACTTAATTGCTATATACAGAAAATTTCAGTGCAAAGAAACAAAATATACATTTTTTTAAAATGCCCATGGAATATTTTCAAAGATCGACCATACAATAGGACACAAAAAAGAGCCTAAACAAACTCAAGAAAATTTAAATTATAGCAAATATCTTTTCAGATCACAATTGCTTAAAACTAAAAACAAACCTCAAGGGAAAAATTCAAAAGCATTCAAATTCATAGAGACTGAATAATATGTTATTAAATAATTAATGGGTTAACAATGAGCATCAAGAAGTTTCTGGAAACAAATGAAAATGAACACATAACAGCCCAAAACCCATGAGACAGAGTAAAGGCAGTCCTGGGAGGGAAATTCATAGCAATGCAGGCCTACCTAAAAAGAGATAGAAATTTTTCAAATATTCAACCTAACCCAACATCTATGAGAACTAGAGGAACAACAACAAAGCCCAGAGTGAGCAGAAGGAAGGAAATCATCAAAATCAGAACAGAATTGATGACTTAAAGGCTAAAATAAAACAACTAAAAAGATCAATGAATTCAGGAGTTGATTCTTTGAAAAGATAAATAAAATTGATAAACCTTTAACCAGACACATCAAGAATAAAAGAACTGGAAACATTATGCTAAGCGAAATAAGCCAGTCAGTGAAAGACAAATACCATATGATCTCACCTTTAACAGGAATCTAATCAACAAACAAACAAACAAACAAGCAAAATATAACCAAAGACACTGAAATTGAGAACACGCTGACAGTGACCAGAGGGAAGAGGGGTGGGAATTCCAGGGACAAAGGGGAAGGGTTTGCAGGAACAAGTATAAAGGTCACATGGACAATAACAAGGCTGCAGGATGGAAATGGGAGGTAGGTGGGGAGGGCTGGGGGGCTGGGCTGGAACGGGGGTAAAAGACAGAAGACTGTTCTTGAACAATAATTAATAAACAAAATGAAAAAAAAAAAATAAAAGAGAGAGGACCCAAATAAATAAAATCAGCAACCAAAGAGGAGAAATTACAACCTATATCATAGAAATACAAAGGATTGTAAGAAATTATTATGAACAACTATATGCCAGGAAATTTGACAACCTGGATGAAATGGACAAATTTCTAGAAACATATACTTCCAAAATTGAATCAAGAAGAAGCAGAGAGCCTGAATGGACCAATACCAATCAGTGAAATTGAAGCAGTAATCAAAAAACTCCTGGCAACAAAAGCGCAGTACTGGACAGCTTCACAAGTGAATTTTAACAAATATTTAGGAAAGAGCTAACTCCTCTCCTTCTGAAAAAAATTCCAAAAATATTCTAGAAGAGGGAAGACTACCAAGCTTTTTTTATGAGGCCAGTATTATCCTAATTCCAAAACCAGAGAAAGATACAACAAAGACACTTCCAGCCAAGATGAAGGCATAGGTGGATGCACTGTGCCTCCTCACACAATCAAAATTAAGGACAACGAAGATTTAGAAACAAGAAAACAACCAGAACTGATAGAAAATTGAACTGTACAGAAGTCCAACAACCATTTATCCAGACCAATAAGAGGGGTGGAGTCGCAGCAGGAAAAAGTGGAGGTTGGTGGACCAGGGCAGGCAGGCAGCAGCTGGCAGATTCCAGGCATGGGGTGGCAACGGGCAGACCAAGTGAGGCTGCACAAGGCGGCTGGCTGACCAGGTGGTACCACATTCATGTGGAAATAATCCATGTGAAGGGGAAGCAGAGGAAGAGACTGGAATCCAAGAGAGAGTGGAGCAAGCACCATTGCTCCCTCTCGGACCCTGCTCCCACATATAGCATCACAACCCACCGACTGGGCTGCCGGCCCAGGGGAACACCTAAGGCTCCACCCCTCACTACATAACAGCCACAATCAGACCAAAAAAAAAAAATGGCTCAAACAGGAGAACAGATCAAAGCCCCAGAGCCAATTCATCTAAGCGACCAAGAGATAGCCAACCTATCAGATGCACAGTTCAAAGCCCTGGTGATCAGGATGCTCACAGAATTGGTTGATTTTCATCACAAATTAGATGAACAAATGAAGGCTACAGTAAGTGAAATGAAGAAAAATGCACAGGGAACCAATAGTGATGGGAGGAAAACTGGGACTCAAATCAATGGAGTGGACCAGAAGGAAGGAACAAACATCCAATCAGAAAAGAATGAAGAATTCAAAAAAAATGAGGAGAGGCTTAGGAACCTCCAGGACATCTTTAAATGTCCCAACATCTGAATTATAGGTGTACCAAAAGGGGAAGAAGAAGAGCAACCAGTGGAAAACTTATTTGAACAAATAATAAAGGAGAAATTCCCCAATCTGGCAAAGGAAATAGACTATCAGGAAGTCCTGGAAGCTCAGAGAGTCCCCAAAGAAGGTGGACCCAAGGAGGAACACACCAAGGCACATCAGAATTACATTAGCCAAGATTAAAATGAAGGAGAGAATTCTAGAAGCAGCAAGGGATAAGGGGACAGTCACCTACAAAGGAGTTCCCATCAGACTGTCAGCTGATTTCTCAAAAGAGACCTTACAGGCAAGAAGGAGCTGGAAAGTATTCCAAGTCATGAAAGCAAGGATCTACATCCAAGATTGCTCTATCCAGCGAAGCTATCATTTAGAATGCAAGGGAAGATAAAGTGCTTCTCAGATAAGGTCAAGTTAAAGGAGTTCATCATCACCAAGCCCTTATTATAGGAAATGTTAAAGGGACTTATCTATGAAAAAGAAGATAAAAAATACGACAGCAAAAGATAGCAAACTCACAGATATTAACAACCACACCTAAAACAAAAGCAAACTAAGCCAACCACTAGAACAGGAACAGAACCACAGAAATGGAGATCACATGGAGGGTTAGCAACAGGGGAGTGGGAGGAGGAGAGAGGGGGAAAAGATACAGAGAATAAGTAGCATAGACAGTAGGTAGAAAATAGACAAGGGGAGGTCAAGAATAGTGTGGGAAATGTAGAAGCTAAAGAACTTATGACACATGGACATGAACTAAAGGGGGGAATGTGGGTGGGAGGGCGTGTTCAGGGTGGAGGGGAATGATGGGGGAGAAATGGGACAACTGTAATAGCATAATCAATAAAATATATTTTTAAAAAGTTACAACAAAGAGAGAAAACTACAGCCAATATCTGATGAACATAGATGCTAAAATTCTCAACAGAATATTGACAAATGGTATCCAGCAATACATTAAAAAGGTCATGCACCATGATTCACCCCAGGGTTGCAAGTATGGGATAATATTTGCAAATCAATAAATGTACTATACTACATAAAGAAATGAAAGCCAAAAATCACATAATCATAGCAATAGATGCTGAAAAAGCATTTGGTAGAGCACCCATTTGGGTTTGATCTCCAAAATATATAAAGAATTCATATGACTCAACTCCAGGAAGTCAAACAATCCAGTTAAAAATGGGCGAGAGACCTGAACAGAGACTTCTCCAAGGAAGACATACAGAGAGCCCACTGGCATATGAAAATATCCTCAACATCATTAGCTATTAAAGAGGTGCAAATTAAAACCACAATGAGATATCACCTCACACCTGTTAGAATGGCCATCATTAACAAATCAACAAACAATAAGTGGTGGCAAGGATGCAGAGAAAAGGGAACCCTGGTGCACTGTTGGTGGGAATGCAGACTGGTGCAGCCACTGTAGAAAACAGTATGGCATTTCCTCAAAAAACTAAAAATGGAACTGCCTTTTGGCCTGGCAATTCCACTGCTGGGATTATGCCCTAAGAATTCTGAAACATCAGTGCAAAAGAACGTATGCACTCCTATATTCATAACAGCATTGTTTACATTAGCCAAGTGCTGGAAACAGCCCAAGTGCACATAAGTAAATGAGTGGATCAAAAAACGGTGGTACATTTACACAATGGAATACTACACAGCAGAAAGGAGAAAGGAACTCCTCGCCCTGGCTGATGTGGTTCAGTGGATTGAGTACTGGCCTGTGAACCAAAGGGTCACCACTTCAATTCCCAGTCAGGGCACATGCCAGGGTTGCAGGCCAGGTTCCCAGTAGGGGGGCACTCAGAGGCAACCACACACTGATGTTTCTCAGCCTCTCTTTACCCCTCCCTTTCTCTCTTTCTAAAAATAAGTAAGTAAAAATATTTTAAAAAGAAAGAAGGAACTCCTACCTTTCAAGACAGCATGAATGGGTATTATGCTGGAGAGTATTAGAGTATTATGCTAAGTGAAATCAGCCATGCAGCAAAAGGCTCCTATAGGAGGTACTATATGATGACCTACTATAAAAGGAACATAATGAACAAAACAAACAAATGAGTAAAATAGAACCAGAGACATGAAAACAAGGAACAAACTAAGAGGGACCAGAGGGGAGGGGAGAGGGGGATAAGGGAGAGAAGAAGGAGAAGGACCTGGTTAAAGAACAAGTATAAATAACCCACTGATGTGGACAATAGGGTGTAGATTAACCGTGTGAGCAGTGGGGGAGGGGTGGGCAGGCAAGGGAGATCAATGAGGGATAATTGGGACAACTGTAAAAGAACAATAAAAACAAAATGAAATCTAGAAAAAAAATTATATGGAACCACAAAAGGTCCCACATAGCAACAGCAATCCTGAGAAAGAACAAAGGTGGAGAAATCATGCTACTATCAAACTATACTACCAGGCCACAGTAATCAACACAGCATGGTACTGGCATAAAACCAGTCACTAGATCAATGGTACAGAATACAGAGCCCAGAAATAAACCCACACCTTTATAGTCAATTAATATTCAACAGAGGACAGATTTAACCCATTTAACCCATACAATGGGTTAAAGATTGTTTATTCAATAAGTGGTGTTGGGAAAATTGGACAGATACATGCAGAAATGAAACTGGACCACCTTCTAACATCACACACGCAAATAAATTCAAAATGGATCAAACACTTAAATGTTAGATGCAAAACCATGAAAATCATAAGAGAAAATGTAAGCAGCAAAATATCAGATATTGCTCATAGAATTTTTTTTTTCATCAGACTACCAGGCAAGAGAAATAAAAGAAAAAATTAAACATATGAGACTATATCAAACTAAAAATCTTTGCACAGCAAAGGAAATCATCAACAAAATAAAAAGACAACCCACAGAATGGGAGAACTTTTTTGCTGCTATATCTGATAAAGGGTTAATATCCAAAATGTATAAAGAACCTACAAAACTCAAGGCCAAAATCAAATACCCAATTAAAAACTGGGCAAAGGAACTGAACACACACTTCACCAAAGAGGACATACAGATGGCTAACAGATATATGAAAAGATGCTCAACATCACTAGCCATAAGAGAGATGCAAATTAAAACCACAATGAGATATGACCTCATACCTGTCAGATGACTGTCATCAATAAATCAACAAACAATTGCTGGCGAAGTTGTGGAAAAAGGGGAACACTTTTGCACTGTTGGTGGGACTGCAGACTGGTGCTGCCACTGTGGAAAGCAGAGTGGAGATGCCTCAAAAAATTAAAAATGGATCTGCCTTTTGATCCAGTGATCCCACTTCTGGGAATATAGCTGAAGAAACCCAAAATTCTCATTCAAAAGAATGTAAGCACCCCTATGTTCATTACAGCATTATTTACAATTGCCAAGATATGCAAGCACCCCAAGGGTTCATCAATAGATGAGTTGATAAAACAACTATGGGACATTTACAAAATGGAATTCTACTCAGGCATAAAAAGAAAATTTTACCCTTTGCAACAGTATGGATGGACCTAAGAACATTATGCTAAGTGAAATAAGCCAGTCAGAGAAAAACAAATACCATGTGATTTCACTCATATGTGGAATCTAATGAACAAACTTAACTAACAAGCAAAACAGAGACAGACTCATAGGTAGAGAGCAGATGACAGCTAGTGGGGTGAGGATTAGGAAGTGGGGGCATTGAGCAAAAAGGAAAAAAGACTCATAGACATGGACAACAGTGCCGCAATACTGGGGGTAGAAGGATATGAGTGGAATAAATGATAATGGAAAGAAAATACAATAAAGATTAAAGTTAAGGAAAAAAAACAACCAATGAGAATAGTAAGAAGAAAAAGGAATTTAAAAAATATGAGGATTGGGTAAGGAATCTCTGGGATAACTTCAAGTTTATCAACATTCACATAATAGGGGTGCTGGGAAAAGATAGAAAGAGCAAGAATTTGGAAACCTATTTGAAAAAAATAGTGAAAAAGAGTTATCTAGCTGGTAAAGGAAATAAACATACAAGTCCAGAAAACACAGAGTCCCAAACGAGGTAGACTCAAACAGGCCCAAATGTAGATATATCATAATTAAAATGCCAAATGTTGAATACAAAGAGAATCTTTAAAACCAGGAAGAGAAAAGCAGTTAGTTACCTTACAGGGCATCCCCATAAGACTATCAGCTGATTTCTCAAAAGAAACTTTGCAGGGTAGAAGGGAATAACAAGAGTTATTCAAAGTGATGAAAAGCAAGGACTTACTACCAAGATTACTCTACCCAGGAAAGCTATAATTTAGAATGGAAGGGCAAATAAAGAGCTTCCCAGACAAGAAAAAGTTAATAGGAGTTCACCATCACCAAACCAGTATTATATGAAATGTTAAGGGGCCTTCTTTAAGAAGAAGATTAAAATATGAACAATGAAATGGCAATAAGTACATCTGTATCAACAATTGAATCTAAAAAAAATAAACAAGTAGAACAGAGACAGAATCATAAATACAGAGAATATTTTGATAGTTGCCAGATGGGAGGGGGCATTAAGGGAATGGGTGAAAAGGTGAAGGGGTTAAGAAGTACAAATTGGTAGTTACAGAATAGTCATGGGGATGTAAAGTACAGCATAGGGAATAGAATAGTTAAAGAACATATACCTATGACCCATGGACATGAACAATGGTGTGGGGATTTCCTGAGAGAGTGGGTGGAGAAGGGCAAAGGAAGAAAATTTGGGACAACTGTAATAGCATAATCAATAAAATGTAATTAAAAAATAAAACTACCAGTTAAACCTCTGTTCTATCATCAATAGTTTCTTTGCCTCTAGATTGCAATGGAAGAGGGTGTTTTTACTGTATAGACATTCATTTAGATGGTACTGAATTTTCTGGTGGGCAAATATTTGTATGGCCCCCTTAAACCAGCTGTTGTGATATGATTATTTGTGAATAAATTAGAATAAAGTGATTTTCTTCAAATAAAAAATAAACAAACAAAGCACTTGGCTAATGTAGTTTGCTCTTCAGCCAAGCTCTGTGGCTTTTGAATCTGTGGACCACCATGACCAGCCCCTCCAGTGTATGGAGAAAAAAGTTTTAGCCTCCCATCTTTCTTCCTTTCCCCCAACATCATAGAAGTCAGGAGCTGATGATCAGGATTTCTGTCTCACAGAGAGGTGCAGTGATATTGGGCTCCAGCCGCATAAAGCTCAGGGAGACGTTCTCATAAGGGGCAACTACAAAGGAGTTATTCAGACTCATAAATGAAAACTGGCCTGTCTCCTTTACTCTAGATGAGTACTAGCATCACCTAAATGTATATCTTCAAACCTCTGAAAGCAAAGCTAAGCCTGCAGTTAGAGTTGAGTGAAGCACCACCAGCTGGTGCCCACAGCCAATTGGCTGGCCAGCCTGGGTCCTACCTTGTTGCAGTGAGGCAGCTCTCAGTGAGTTCCACTATTTTTATGGCAAAGACAAATTTCTCAAGTGGTCTGGGATTTATTTCAGGCCCTCTTTAAGACAGGGAAGTCAAGCCTCCCTGTCTGTGCAAGCCACCATGTGTTTACAGAGGGATTCTCAAAACACTGCCAAGTGGATCACGTGGGGCTGGCTGAGTTTTGAAGAGAAAATTAGTGACACCAGCAAAATCCCATTTAGACCAAAATTTCATGTCCCAAAAGTTTTCATCTCAACTCTCTTATGGCTTAAGGATAAATATTTCTAGAATGGTCTAGTGAAGAGGGAGTAAGAGAATCCAAAACCATATATTATCTCATTATATCAAAGTGAAAAACTCTGGTAACTGCAAGTCACAGGTTGGGGAATGAGAATGAGTCCATATAAACAGTGTTGGTCCAGAGCCTGGGATGTCCTGGAGAAGTCCTTCTATCTTAGGAGAGAGCTGACCAAGAGCCCTGTCTGCCCTCCTGGCTAGGCCACAGGGGCAGTTAGCCACACTTGGTTGAGAAAGGGAATCTTCAGTTAGAATAACTTATCTGCCTTGTAAGTCAGCATTTCTCAAACATTAATGTGCATGTGAGCCACCAGGGCATCTTCTTAAAATTCAGATCTTGATTCAGGAGGCCTGGGGTAAGGCTTGAAAACCTCCATTCCTAAGAAGTCCGGGCTGCTGCTGCTGCTGCTGCTGCTCCACAGACAACACTTTGAGTGCATGGTGCTAGGAGATGACAATGAGTGTGAAAACCTGGCACCACATTACTTGAAAGGGGTCCCCAAAATGTTAAAGAGAGGGCACAGTGCTGGGTGAGCAGAGTGTGAAGCTCAGTAGCCTGCAGAAGGAATGTATTCTGGTTCCTGTAGCACTAGTTTGTCTGTGGCTTCTCCCAGCCTTTCATGAGAGATGTTCCCCCAAAATATGCCACCTAGTTCCAAACGGCACCATTTTCAATGTCTGTTTCCCATGCCCAATAAAGGCTGCTCAAATCTTAGGCTGCTGAAGAATGGAGAATCCCATGTGTGGCTTAAATGTACTACTTAACAGTGTTGCTTTGGATTTTCTTCACTAGTACAAATTGGGTGACCTTCTTTACTCCTCATCCATGCTGATCTTTGAGGAAGGGTGCCCACTTGTCACCAGTTCATCAGGACCTATTATAAAGAGTTCACACCCAAGACTTGGGGCTGCTGGCCTCTGTGGCTCTGAGACATCCAGCATCTTTTATGTTCTCCATAGTCTATGAACTTCTAGGTCACTGATTGGTCAGCCCTGCAAATGGCAGATCTAGCTTTATATAGGAAGGAACCCCTCCTCAACCTCACTTGTTATTCTGCTCCCAATATAATTCTTTTCTTGACTATAAGATGAAGCTTTTTAAATGAATACATTTTCTTAAAGGAAGCAGGGATTAAAATGGTGAGGGTTGATTAAAATAAAAGCCAAACAAGAAAAGGAAAATAAAAACAACCATTCATTATTATGTCCAATAAGGGTAAAACATGAAGCTGCTGACTAATTTTTGTTTGGAATTCTGCTTCCATGGAGGATCATGATGCATTCTGCTTTATCCACATTTCCGGGCTTCCAGGAAACAATCCCAGTTGTAAGGAAAAGGACCTGCTGTGCAGCTAAAAATGCTTAATTGCAATGCCAATTGAGATGGTTCCTCTCTTAACATTTCAATTCTTATTAAATTTAAAAAAATTTGTGCATGGGAAAGGTTGGTATGGTAAATGAACACAGGTTCACTGTGAAATGTTCTGAGCTATAGACCTTGCTGCTTAGACTGTGGTTTCATAACCAGCAGCACTGGGATCATCTGGGAGCTTACTAAAAAAACGAAATCTCTAGCCCCTACTCAATCACAATCTGCATTTTAACAAGATCTCTGTGTAATTTGTAAGTGAATTAACCTTCAAGAAACACTGCTATACAGTGCTAGTGTTTATGTAATATAACACTTTGGCAAGTCTCATTTGAGCAAGTTTGTTTGATCAAGGAACCAATGCTGAAATTGCAAATAAACTGGCCATATAGCCTGCAATAGCAGTTCATAGTCTCTAGTGTGGGAAAGAAGATCTGGGTGCCCCTCTTTTAGATAGAGGATTCTAAAGAAAATGAGGGTTTTGATTTAATAGCCTGGGAAATTCTAAATTGTTTTTTAATGATATTTAGGACAGACTGAAAAGTGTCTACAAATTTTCCTAGATGGACTAATGGATTGAATTTTACCCACCTCATATTACATTTGTGGCATTATACTCAAGTGACCCAAAGAGTCATGGGTCTTGGTTTTGTGTTTGTGGAGCAACAGGGGTAAATAAAACTCCTCTTCAACATCACTGGCTTTAGTGTCTGACTCCAGCTTCTTTCTTTCCTGCTGGAAGCACTTCTTACATTAGTCATTTCCTGGCTGCAAATTACAAATATTTTGAGGAATGGTAGGCAAGTTATTTGGACTAATCATTCTGCTGAAAGCAACCAAAATTTTCTGACTGAAACTTTTTAAAAACTGCCACCTTAAAATGTGATTAGAAAGGAATCTGTAGCACAGAGATGGAGGCAAACATTCTTGCTCTGAGGGCATTTGCCAATCTGGGCAAATATGAAAATTCATTCTGATAAGTTTGTGATGGAGGAGGATGGAAATCATAGTCCATAGTTTACAAGAGGTATATAGGTGGCCTCCCAATTAGCTGGTGCCCAAAAGAGGCAGAGTCTTAGGGTAAAAGTCAACCACAAGTAACTACTGATTTGCATCCTTAGGTCTTACATTTGCTTTAAGAGTCTGAGACTGGGACTTCTGGCCAAGATGGAGGTGTAGGTAGACACACTGTGCCTCCTTGCACAACCAAAAGGGGGACAACAACAAATTTAAAAACAAAAAAACAATCAGAACTGACAGAAAAGTGAACTGTATGGAAGTCCAACAACCAAGGAGTTAAAGAAGAAACATTCACCCAGACTGGTAGGAGGGTTGGATACCACAGCCAGACCAAGAGGACTCTTGGCAAGGCTGCAGCTGTGGCTGTGGCTGGAGGACCCAGATGGGCAAGGTAGTGGCTGGCAGACTGGGCAGTGCCACATTCGTGTGCAGTTAAATCGGGAGGAACAACCGGGGAGTGTGATTGACCTCACAACCCAAGGTTCCAGTGTGGGGAAATAAAGCCTCAATGCCTCTGACTGGAAACACCTGTGGGGTTTGAGGCAGCAGTGAGAGAAACTCCCACCCTCACAGAAGAGTTCCCTGGAGAGACCCACAGGGTCCTAGAATGTACAAAAACTCACCCACCTGGGAATCAGCACCAGAGGGTCCCAATTTGATTTGGGTAGCAGGGGAAGTGATTGAAAACCAGCAGAGAGCCAAGCAACTGGCATTGCTCCCTCTAGGATCCCTTCCCCACAGACAGCAACACAAGGCAACAACATGGATTGCCCCACCCTGGTGAACACCTAAGGCTCCACCCCTTACTATGTAATGGGCACATCAAGACAAAAAAAAAAAAAATGGCCCAAATGAAAGAACAGATTAAAACTCCAGAACAAACACAACTAAGCAATGAAGAGATACCCAACCTATCAGATGCAAAGTTCAAAACACTGGTAATCAGGATGCTCAAAGAAATGGTTGAGTATGCAAATTAGAGGAGCAAATGAAGGCAATGCTAAGTGAAGTAAAGGAAAATGTACAGAGAACCAACAGTGATGGAAAGGAAACCAGGACTCAATCAACAATTTGGAGCAGAAGGAAGAAATATACATTGAACCAGAACAGAATGAAGAAATAAGAACTTTAAAAAATGAGGAGAGGCTTAGGAACTTTTGGGATAACTTTAAAATTTCCAACACACAAATCATAGGGGTGCCAGCAGGAGAAGAGGAAGAGCAAAAAATGGAAAACTTATTTGAAAAATAATGAAGGAGAACTTCCCCAATCTGACAAAGGAAATAGACTTCCAGGAAGTCCAGGAAGCTCAGAGAGTCCCAAAGAAGTTAGACCCAAGGAAGCACATACCAAGGCACATTATAATTACATTATCCAAGATTAAAGATAAGGAGAGAGTCTTAAAACCAGCAAGAGAGAAGGAAATAGTTACCTACAAAGGAGTTACCATTAGACTACCAGCCAATTTCTCATAAGAAACCTTACAGGCAAGAAGGGGCTGGAAAGAAGTATTCAAAGTCATGAAAGGCAAGGACCTACATCCAAGATTGCTCTATCTGTAACAGGGTGCAGCCAAGAGGGGGGCCCCAAAAAGGGAGTTGGAATGGGGCCCAGAACTCATGGTGTCCAGGAAATATTAGAGGGACATATAAGATGTCCTCACCCCCTCCCCCACAGGTATGAGTTGGGGGAAGGGACAAATGGAGCAGGACCATTGAGTTGTTTTGCATAGCA
The DNA here is from genome assembly GCA_004027475.1 of Anoura caudifer. Lineage (NCBI taxonomy): Eukaryota > Metazoa > Chordata > Mammalia > Chiroptera > Phyllostomidae > Anoura > Anoura caudifer. The sequence continues at coordinate 39,714 of PVKU01011885.1, forward strand.
ATGGTTTTGCAGATAACCCCCAGAATGGTCATTTAACATATCTATAACCTTTAACTGGTTTCATAGATATGTTAAACAGCTGTGGCCATGCTCTGAG